>JAHPZR010007880.1:0-2500 GCA_019787425.1 Platygyra sinensis | reverse complement strand
GTGCTATTTGAGAGCTGATGGATTGGATGAATATGCAGGATCGAAGTCTCACAAATACGTATCAAGCACTAAGAATCAGCGCATTGAATGTCAATGGTCACATTACAGAAAACAACGTTCAAGTTGGTGGATCGACTTCTTTCATGACCTTCACGAGTCCGACATTCTCGATCTGACCAGTGACTTGCACAAAGAGGCAATTTGGTTTTGCTTCGCTGATTTACTTCAGACTGATCTGGATAAGGTAAAGGAATATTGGAACAGTCACCGGATCAGGAAGTCGAAGCATGCCACCATTTCCGGTGTTCCCGACATGATGTACTTCCTGTCCGAAGATTTTGGGACACAGCGACTGCTTGGTTTCAGTATCGCCACACAAGCTCACAGAAATGGAAAATAGGTTTGAAGGGTTCGACAGTGACGATGATGAGTCCAACCCAGTTTTCCAGGAGTATTTTCAGTACGTCATGGACAATAATGGCTTATCCCACCCACTCAGATCAGTATCACTTACGAAGGTAATCAAGATGATTAAAAATAATTTATATCTTCACAAGGTTACTTAGGATGAAGAAAAAACATGATAAAAATAGACCAGAAGTGTCTTAATTCATAAAAAAATAGACTTTGAGAAAACCTAGCTGTGATAAGTATTGGACAAGTAATTTGTACTGGATGTCTTTCCTCTGCTTCCCAGCAGAGCAGAGGTGCGTAATAGCTATTGCATTAGTTCAGGAGGAAATTGCAACTTGGCATTTCACAAATAAACTAATTTGAAAGAAATAAATGTATCCATATTGTTTATAAATGGAATAATGCGTAGTTCCATCAATTTTTCATGGTCCCCCTACAGAAGGGATTTTTTCCTAAGAACCCCCCCCCCCCCCCCCCCCTCACTCCTCTGGAAATTCCAATTAAGCTTCATACATTTCCTTAAAAGTTTTGGCCTTTGAGACTCCTCCCACCCCCCAGGAATTTCCAATCTCTTCTATAGGGGAGAGGTATGGACATTTTCTGGAACCATGGAAATAAATGTGCAGGCTTCAATATGTTTGTTCTCACAGGTGTGGTGGTACCTCAACTCCCTTCCCTTTCTCCCGGTGTCGATTACATACCTACAAATGCCATCAATTGGTTCTCTGCTTGAGTCAGCCGCTAAAAGTTTTTCAGCAGCTTCATTCCTTGAGTTGGTATTTTCAAGGGCTTGGGCAATCTCCTCCTCAGAGTTGCTTGGGAATGTTTCTTTTAAAGCTTCTATATCACTTGCTTCTGTAGTCAAATGTAATTTACATAGCATAGTCATATCGAATCAAGGCTGCATGTTTGATCTTGTCAGACTCTTTGTGACAACACATTATAAACATTACAGTAAGGAGTTCAAAAGGGTTACCATATTTAATTAATTCACATTCTTTCATAAAGTTGGTTGATTGATTGATTGATCAATCGATCGATTGATCAGTGTAGTGAAATTTTGGTTGGGATTAGTGGATAACCTGGGATTATTAAGCAAGTTTCATAAGAAGCTACTGAAAAAGTTAAAACAGTAACTTCAAAATTTTCCCAGGGGTGGGGCATTTGAACAGCTTTTCAGCCCGGTGAGGCGAGGATTTCAACAAAAATTGTCCAAAAATTGAAATGCCCGGGGGAAGGGATGTTTAAGCTTCGATTTGACTGGTACATAAAGAACCCTCCAAGTTTTCTTACGGAAGAAAGGCCTAATACTCAGGTTGTACCGTTGCAGACGAATTTCTAAAATTGGCACTTTGAACCCTGGCTAGCCTTAGATATCAGAGATTGAAAAAACTGAGAGTTGCCTACCATTTCTTTGATCTGAGGTACCAGGCTCATCACTGGCATCCCAAGGGCACCTATCCATTTCCCTGATTTCCTTTTCTTCGTTACAATCTGAACTCCCAGTTATGTCTCTTTTCGACTCTCGTTTCGGACAATCACGAGAGAAAAATTCGCACAAATGCGATTCTTTGGCAGGCTTGGCTTCGCAGTCGCTTTCATCCGACATGTCTGTGAAGTCGTAGACAGGGATTAAGTAGAATGTCAAACGCTTAAACTCTTTGCCGATTGCTTGCTTATATGTCGAAAGCTGAAACTTATCGTTTGTCCCGGGAACATTAACCACTTCTCGGAAGTCGGGATATAGCAAAGAGTACTGAAGCGTGTCGTCAAACGACTGATCGAAGCTTGCATGTTTGGCTTTAGCTTTCTGTAGTATCTCCTCTTTGTTGGCTAGGGAGTTGACGGTGATAATCTGAGTCTTACCACGACGAAGTTTAATTACACCGTCTGTTTGCGTTACTAAACCAACTTTAATTTCAACATTAGTCGATTTCTGTGTCGATTTCTTGCCCTTGGAATGGTCTGGATGGTTCCCTCTCATTTTCTTCCTGGAGGGCTTAAAACCACTCTGACGATCCTCTTCTCGCTTTTCATAAAATTCTTCGAACGATAGAGTACGTTCAGAGGGCTGCAGGTGCACCAG
>JAHPZR010007879.1:0-27122 GCA_019787425.1 Platygyra sinensis | reverse complement strand
GACACTAACTGCCAGCATACATGACCCGCAAAACATGTGCTCTAACGGGGCAAAGCAGGGGGGAGTCCCATATAAAAAGGACCGCTATGTTTGCCGTACCTTTTACGGGTTAAAGAGCAGTTATGGTATCTCTTAGGTTGTTCAGCCTCAAAAGGTCCAATAACGGGAGCTTTTGCGGCACCTTTTAGTAGTATTGAGCTGAAAAATTATGACGGAAGATAACGTGCTGTTTTAGAATTGGTATCTCTTAGGGGTAAAAAATTTCAATGTCACCGCCCTCCCCCCTCCCCCCACACAAACATGATCTTAGGGGTTACCTCTTAGGGGTTCTTTTCAACTTCGACGAGCACTCTCCCCCTCCGTTTCCCACCCCCACCCCCTCCCTGGGGGAGGAGGGTTTAGGCGGAGAATGGATTGTAGATTTCAATTTTCGTCTAGTGGATTCCTTATTAGTAGTGAGGAGTTTTAAATAAATGAGTCGGGGGCCAAAAACTAATAAACGTACACCAACACCTTTATTTAATACTTTTTCGAAACAGTTACTAGGTAAGTTACTATTTCTTACAGCGGTTTTCCCAGAGTTATTATGTTATGCTGAGGGTATTAAGCATGCAAGCCACAAAATGAAAACGGTAACGAGCAAATGCCCTAAACGTGTGTTACATCCTTGAATCAGCGCACCATACAAGCTCCTATGTCAAACTACCTCATTGCTTTACTGCATAATAAATCTTTGAGCATGCTATATAATTTTGAATGCCTCAGAGGTAGAATACAGTACAGTACAGGCTAATGATTGTGATAAAAAAAACTAAAAGCAGATTCTCCTCAAAATGAGTCCGCCAGGAGCCCCCGAAAAAAATCACCACCCACAAAAATAATAGTCGAAAACGCTTCGGTATCATTTCAAGCCATCTAGACTCTACAGATCACCCCTGCGTCTTCCCAGTGGCCACAGTTATGACTTCCCCATCCACGATGTCCACAGCTAAGTAGCGACGACTCTCCTCCTCCACAATTCACATCATCCATCCAGATATGACCAGAGCCACGACCGAATACTCCAGAGGAGGTAGCGTAGGCAGCACCGGTGTAGCCCAGTTGGCGACACACCACATGTGCCTCTCTCATATCCCAGTAGTCATCACACACTGTTCCCCACTGTCCATGGAGGTACACCTCAACACGACCAAAGTGAAGACCTCCGTCCACCAAACGTACGACAGAGGATCCATAAACGCATCTCACACTGGCATCTCGGCTGTGAGTGCAGTCATGGTTGCCCCATCCACGGTGTCGGCAATCGTGCATATGCGCCTCACTTCCTGAGCACGCCACGTCATCCATCCAAATTGGACCAGTCCCCTGACCATGAGTGGCACCTCTGTATGCTCGTAGAGCGCGAGTAAAACCAAGTTGCTTGCAGAATACGTTAGCATCGTTCATATCCCAGCCGTCATCGCAGATTGTTCCCCACTTGCCATCATAGAATATTTCTACTCTTCCCTGAGGTGATGGTATTGGCGAGTCGTTATTTATGCGGATCGATCCTCCTGTGATGACTAATTATAAGAAACACAAATAAGTGAATTGATGCACGCATGGATTATCAATTGAGGTACAGAAATGCTCCAGTAATCAAAATATAAACTCTAAACACACATTACTCCTTAAAACCATACTTCATGAGTGAAGAATACAAAGGTTAAGACCCGACTGCCATTTGTTCCCCTGTTCAATAATAAGCCATGATTGGTCGCAACTGGGCGTGATTCATCAGTCATAGTAAAAGTAGTTTTCTTTTGTACTGCACGTATTTGCCATCATTTAAAATGTAACGCTTCTTACCTCGGTAAATTGCACGAAATCCCTTGTACTGTCTATTTTGGGCGGCGTCGGTTGTAAATCTCACAAAAAGGTTTTTCCCTGAACTGATGAGAGGAAGAGGTCGACTGGATCCACTGAATCGTCCAATAACCGGAGAGGAAAGGGATGTGCCATCATACACAGTTACGTAATCGTCATATAACTCGGTGTCAAAACGATCGAAGGTAAGTTCCACCCATGCATTTGAGGTTATATTCCACTGACAATCCATGTTATTTTCGTACAATTGGCCAAGCTTATTGGACTGTATAATTCCATCTATTGTAGTTAGATCAACCGTCTGATTTGGACAGGTGCTGGTAGAGTTTACCACAGGTGCTATTGAATTAATGAGAGACAACAACTTACTTTTTTGAAATTCCTACTTTCGAAAGCAATTGTCATAGTTTCACAGTCACGTAGCTTACGTAGCAACCGTTTTCCTTTCCATTTACAGGCAGAGATATCAAACAAGCGGGTGAGCGAAGGAGCGCTCCTGGGGTAATAAAAAAATTGGGAAGAATTGGGAAAGGAGTGAACAAGAAGGGGGAGGGGGTGGGGAGTTTTCGCACTCGCTTGCAATTTCGTTCCATTCACGTGCTGTTTTTGGAAACGCCTACGTAGCAAGCAAACAGTCATGCACGATTGCATTTTAGCATTTGGAATATACGCACAAAGAAAAACCAAGAGAAAGCTACACTGGAAGAAAACTATATATTTGTGAGGCATATATGATGTATGATTATCATATTTAAAAAAAAAGCTAGAACAGTTCAGGTGGCCATTTGCACTATGACCTAAAAACGCTTACTTATAACTTCAACATTTAAACACATAATCTTTGAAGCAACCATTCCTTCAGTCTTTACAGAGGCCACAGCTAAGAGTGAAAAATGAGCTCCTAACTTGTTGTAGATGATATGTTTCTCAATGCGAATTCCACGGCTAATGGAATTGGCCTGCCCCTGTTTTTCTTCGTTTGGAAATGAATTTCCTTGGATCAACAACTATGTCAGATTTTCCATCGATCTGCCAGTTTTAGTTTTTAATTTCTTTGCGGCGCCAAAGGGGAGGAAAGCATCATTAAAAGAGCAGAAATAGCGATAGTATTATTTCACTAATGTACCCTGACTACTTTGAGCACTCACCACCACAATATTTGCCGTCACCTCCGTAGCCTGTGTTACATCTGCAGTCGTAGTAGCCAGGAATGTTCACACACTGGGCTAATTTATGACACGAATATAGACCCAGCTTGCACTCGTCTATATCTGTTTCGATAAAGAATTAAAACAGTTCCTTAATTTGTTACCGCAAAACGCGTGCTTCAAATTACAAGGGCCATGCATGATTATACTGATTAAGAATGCCAACGACTCCCATATGATGAACGAGTTAACTCCCGTTCAGAAAGGAGAAGGCAAAAATAATAATATCAGTCCTAACTGGATTTTGAAACATTTTTGTTCCTACGAAGAATGTCAAGTTCTTTCGGAAGTATTCTAGCAACCATTCCAATCCTAATGGGATAAGTAGATTAGTTGTGCTTGCCAGTGCACTTTGATAAATGTGACTTGATACTGCTTATTACAAAATTCCCTAGCTTTACTTGAACTACTTCAGTGACTGTTCTTTAAAGAGTATTTCTTATAAGAATAACAAGAACTAATTATGAAATTAGAGTTTGTTGTGAGAGGACACCGATATAGAGCGTGTCTATGTTTTTAAGAACAAGGACAAACCAAAGGAAAGCTTTACAAACCAGAGCAGTTGCCAGCTGCATTACGACGATATCCACTATTGCACCGACACGTGTAAGAACCATCATTGTTCACACAAGATGAACCTTGTGGACAGTTGTAGCCGAAGTTGTCGCATTCATTGTAATCTGTAGTGAAAAGAAAATTGTACTTATTTACTTTTTTGTGTTGGACATTAAAAAAGTTATCATTTTCTGCTGTTATCACTAGAGTAACCAAACAGGGGCCATGCTGAACAAGTCCATTTGTGATGAGAAGTTGTTCAATCTGTAGCTTTCGCACGACATTCGTTAATTGGGTACAGAGTAATCGTTGCCTCAGTCCAACTTATCCCTCTTAAAGTGCCTATGAAACGAAATTTTTTTTTCATAATTTCGTAGCTTATCATGTCTAAAAAAGGGATTCGAGAGCAAAAAATGCAAAACTAACTCTTTTTTTGTGGGGGGGGGGGGGGGGGGGCGTTGGTAAAAAAGCTTTTTGCCTGTAATCTTCCATTTTTCATCCCATACCGAAAAAATTGCTGTTCATGTAGTTCTGAAGTAATTATTGTGATGTGACGACTTGCCCTCCTGTTTCCAGTTTCCTGAGAGCTGTTGCATACCGTTGGCTTGTCAGATGGATTTGTGGCTACATGGGCTGGGAGACACGAAGGCCACTTCCAGCTTGTGTTTATAAACACATTTGTCAAAACTACCCGTCAGTCCAGGCAGTTGGCTATCAGCCATCTTTGGAAACAGCTTGAATATTTAAGTAATTGTTTTGCACCACATAAAGTGTTGTCTAAATTAATGCATGAAGTCTTTTTACAATTTTGATTTTTTCCCTACAAATATTGACAGTTTTGAGATCAGTTGTTTAAAAGATGGATACCACTATCCACTTGATCAATGAGTATCTCGCACATAAGGTTAGCACTATCAAAGCTAATTACATTATCTGCTGGATAGTGATTCATCCCGTGGACAACACTATCCACCCTTTGAACAACTTGGGCCAGATGTTGGTTGTTAGGACATCCAAGTAGGCAAGGTCACTATGTTTTCCCCCACCCCCCTCCCCTCCTCTGCTAAGTGATCCCCAGTAGTTTTATCATCTCTTCATGTCTTAAAGCGAATTCAGCTTAGTTTTCCCTTTTTTAAGGTATTATGGATGAACAGTTTAATAATCTATCCCTAACCCTACTCCCCCCTCCCCCCTGAACAAAAGCTTCAAAATGCGTATTACAAGTCAAGACTACAATGCGGGACAAACGTGTTGAGACATTTGGCAGTAAAATTCGAATTCCAAGCTTCTTGGAAACATTCCCAAACACTTCGAACCTTAAATAAAGTGTTTGTTTTATTCGTTTATTTTGATGAAGCAAATGAGCCTGTCTTACAGGAAAACAATGTCCTCCAACAATTTGACCACGGGACCTGGGTTGGACACTACACGCGAGTATCTCTTGTACAGAAGGTTTCACGGTCGCGGACGTCATCTTGGTAGTAGGGCAAACGCGGCAAAATTTACAGTGAATGTATGGGAAAAATCGTGATTTTGATGCTCGATAACTCGAGGAAGTTTGACATTCTACAGTTTCTATGAATTAAAAACTAAAAATGCTAGCTAAAAGAGGTAATCGATCAAATTTGAGAATTGTACTATTACAAAGAAGGCCGCATATTTAAATTGTTATTTCTCATATATTTGTCTGTAAAATGGAGCCGCCGTTCGCGGGAAAATTTAGAAGCGTTTGTATGAAAAACTAAAACGACGATTTCTCGCTTCTCAGCGAACCGATGTTCTTCAGATTTAATCGGTACACTTTTTTAGCTTATATCTTTAGTTTGCAATTCACCGAAATTTCAGAATATCAACCTTCCTCGAGTTATCGAGCATCAAAATCACGATTTTTCCCATACATTCACTGTAAATTTTGCCGCGTTTGCCCCACTACCAAGATGACGTCCGCGATCGTGAAACCTTCTATGGGTGCCCTGTGGATGGAACTGTCGCTAAACGCTAACATTTTCACTGCGCTTCCTTGAAATGCAACCTCTGCATTAGTTGTGTGTAATTAATTGATGACAACGAGGTTTAATTCTTTGAAATGCAGCAGCGAATCAAAGCAGAAATTAACTCTGGTAATCGGTAGTGAAAAAAGAGTCAACCCTTGTGCTGTTTTTGTACCTCTGTTACATTATTTTTTCATAACAACGAAATCCGAAAGACCCACCAAACTTGACTCGTGATTCAAAGTTGACCCGTGCTACGATACAACTCAGTTGGTCGATACCTTGCTGCAGCATCACTGCACATCCACTCTACCACTCTCTACATCAAGAAAAAAAGGAAGGCGTCCTAAACTTACCTTTCTTACAAGTAAATCTGTGGCAGTCCGTGCAGTTGACATCATTCCATTCATAGTCATGATCTTTAAGAAAACCCAGAGTATGTACACAATCTTGATTGGCAAAGTTGTTTGGTTGGAATTTTGCCCAGTGATGGAAGTCAGTAGATGTTCCATCGGTCCATACAAACTTTCCTTCTGTGTTGATATCAGAAAGGCCCAACCAAGACTTTTCTCCTCCGTGCAAACTTTGAACGAACACATTTTCTTCTTGACTGTGTATACTGGGAAGATTAGCTCCTTGTATCGAACATGCTCCCTGACTGAGGCTCCATGAACGGCAGGGTGCAACTTTTCTGTAGCAATATCCTCTGAAGTAGAACCAGTCTTTCTCGCAAATGTCTGTTCGAGAAAGAAAAACAAGTATCATTGATTCGTTTGACCAATTCATTAATATATTGAAAATCATTTTTACATATATGAACTATTATGTATTTGAACAGTGGAGAAAGATATGAAGACCTTCCAGAATACCGGTTGGACGCTCTAGTCTCTCAGCTATGGAGGAAAGGTCATGGGCTCGACTCCCGATGGGAACTCAGAAAATTTATTTTTTGAGAAATTCGACTTGAGAACGCTTTTTCATTTAAATCCTCTAATGCCACACGCCCTAAATCCTTTGAAATAGCCATGTTCCTTTTAATTGTAAAAAATGTCTTCAAAAAGCTGTAAACTCTTACATTCACCCGTTTGTTATTTCGTTCATATGTATCTCATTTATTCATTGACTTGTTGCATCGCTAGATATTTCGCAGTTTCAAAATCTGTATTTGGTTACTTCTTCCAGCTGTTGTTTTAAAACTGAACAACCTATTTGGAACTCAGCTGTTTCTCATTTTTTCATGTAACTGTGATTAAATCAGTTTTAGCAGCTACAGGTGCATATCCGCAAAGGAACTTTGAAATACAGGAAAGGAATGGATGCTTACCTGATAGCACTGCATATGACACGGTGATGGGATCGAAGCGTTTAACAAAGAGTTCTTTGGCACAAATTCGAAATCCAGATTTAGTGATAAACTTGAAGAAAGAGAAAAGAAACAATAACGATTTTGATATACAAGCTGTAGTAATAAACGATTACTCCCTTGGAAATGTAACACCTCCATCAAGGTTACCTGGCAGAATGGAAAGGCCTGTTATATCCATAGCACTGAGGTCTAGTTATCAATCAAGTCGAAATTGTTTAGAGACACGACCCTGACGAATATTAAAATTGTTACTGTATTTATTCATAATCTTGGAAATATCCAAGGAAAAGTTCATTTAATATGACAAGGGGGGGGGGGGGATGAAGATATTGAGGGGGGCTCCGAAAATTTTTAGAGACCCGAAAGGGGGGGCTCCGAAAATTTGTATAATTTAAAACCAACAGGAGGGGGAGGGGCTCCTAAAAAATTGAACCGCTAGCGAGGGGGGCTGCTAAAATTTCAAGCTCCGAGTTTCAATATCTTCATCCCCCCCTTGTCATATTAAATGAACTTTCCCTAATGTATTTTTTGTAAAGGTAGATTCCGTTCTTTTGTACCTCAACCCAGCTTACGATTCCGTTACACTCTGCGGCTGAGTTTGCACCGCTGCTGGAATGTTTGGCTGTTATCACCACTGTTGGGGGCTTGGGGTATGTCCAGGCAAACTTCACATCCTGTTTAACAGTAAATAGAAACATGTGCTGTCTTCAGCTGATGTAATTGCACCTAGAAAATCTTTAACTTCATATCGTTAGTTAAAGTCGCTACCCTCGTCAATAACTACTTAACCTCCCCAACTCATAGACTCAACATATGATGCTTACCTTGCAAAAGGCGTAATTATACTTCTCTGAAGGTAAAACGTTGTTTGGAAACTCGACATCATGGTGCTCTTTAAACAATGGTCTATGAAGATTTTCAAAAGCCAGCCAGTTCTGCAACAAAGAAAGGTACAAAATAATAAAACAGCGTTAACATGTGGGGAAGAAGTATTAAATGATGTTTTTACTGTACCGTTTTTTGGTCAGTGTTATTGTTAAGTTAACAGCAACAATCTAATTTGCCGTACGACTACCATAAAGCGTAACAGCTCACACATTTTAAAAAGAGATGCAGGTAATTGTCTTGTCATAGTCTAATACTCAGTAACTGAGGAAAGTGGTTAAGAAATAGAACGCTGTGTACATTCTAAACGTTCACTGAAGGTCTGAATTGCTATATGAGTTAGCGGCTGGCTGACTGACTAAATGAATAACTGACTGACTGACTGACTAACTGACGGACTGACTTACCGACTGACTGACTGACTGACTGACTGATTAACTAACTGACTTACTGACTGACTAACTGGCCAACTGACTGTCTGTCTGTCTCACTGACTCACTCGCTGGCTGGCTGATTTGCTGACTGACTGTTTATCTGTCTGTCTGTCTGTCTGTCTGACTGACTCACTCACTGATCATGGCCGGCTGATTTGCTGTCTGTCTGTCTGTCTGTCTGTCTGTCTGTCTGACTGACTGACTGACTGACTGACTGACTGACTGACCGACTGACCGACTGGCTGGCTGGCTGGCTGGCTGAGTGACTGATTAGATCACACTAGACCTCGTTGTTCACCTCAGAGGAGCGAAGAGGATGAGTGAGTGTGAGATGACAATGTGTTACGTTAAATCTAATAATACCTACCACTGAGATGTCGTCATGAACTCCAGCAAAGTTTTGTAGTTCCCGGAGACAGATCTTAAAGGAGCTCGCTGAAACGTCTTCGAGCCACACACTGGCAGCATCGTGCATTACACTGGACCTGTAGTGTTCAGCTGTTACAAATACCGTCGGTGATTTGGAAAACTTCCCCTAAGAAAAAGGAAAAAAAGAACAAGAAGTGAATTAGTTTTAGACAGACATGCAAATCAGGCTTGTTGGCTTGTTGGACGGGGAATCGCTTGAGATCAGGAAATGCTACTTTTGAATGATTGCATTACATCTCGGACAGCTAACAACCAAAACAGGTCAGTTACCTTTGGAAGGGTGACTGTTTGACAAGTAGTCCCAGTCCACCATCTAGAAAACGTTTCTTCCCCTGCTACTCCCCCAGGAGGCGCACCTTGGTAGGCGACCCAGTCAACTGTGGCGAAGCTATCTGTTGGATAGTCGTTCCTGCCAGCCCGAGTCACACAGGCTGTAAACTGAGTGCTGTTAACGCTTTCAACCCAAGGTGTAGTGGCTTCGTGCACGAAACTCGCATCAGAATAATTAAAATGGTTCACAGAGAGCTGCACGTAGATGGTCTTCAAAGGATAAAATATGAACGGTTCAAATTTGATAACTTCGCACTGATCTTCTGCCCAGGAGGGAGTGTTCTTGAATTCGTGCCTTCCTCTCTGAACTGGAAAACCTACGAGGGAACAAAAACAGCAACAGAAAGATTTTACTTCCACGTGTACATTCAATATATATTTCGCGTCCGTCTTTTTCCGTCAGCTCTTTTGTCTATCCATATTGCTAATTTTCACTGTCATGCCATCAAAAATAAATATAAAAGTCTTAACCGTTCAGTGAATGCAGTCAAGAATCTGGGATATGATAATTTTTTTGATATATAGGCAACCTCACCAGGATTTAGGTTTTGCAGTTTTCCATTCTAAGAGATTTAAAGAGCTTTATATGGAGACGCCATGTTGGTGTCCAACCAGATGGCGGCCGGTAAAGTGACTGAAAATCTGTCATTGAATTTTTCAATTGAAACGAAAAGTTATTACTCTAGAGCTCCGACACCGTAAAATTTGTATTTCTTCTAGTGCAAAAATGTCAAAAAAAATGTCAAATGTTTGTTTATAGTGGTCATGCACTTAGCTACACCTAGCTAGTTCACAGGCATGCCACTCAAAACTGAAGGAAAGAAATATTTCAAATAAACGTAACAGGCTTAAAAATCCCAACTGGTGAGAGGCAGACCAGTTGGCTATTTACAAGCATGACCGAGGAGTTGAACTAGGGTCCACTGAGAAACAACTCCAGCTTAGTGGTCAGAGCGGGACTTGAACCCGCGACCTCCGGATTTCAAGTACGGCGCTCTAACCACTCGGCCACGCTGCCTCAAGAACTGCAAGAACTGTTCAGTTACCAGAAACCTAAGTAATAACTCCTCTTTCAGTTTTTAGCCGCCATTTTAATGTCGCGCCACACAAAAGCTTGGAAATTCAAACGACCCTTGCCTAGCAAATACCTTATATGGAAAAATAGTTCAAGTAAACAATGACGTTTTATATTTCTTATAAAATGATCTCACAAATAGTCCATGAAGCAGATGAGCTACCAACGGAAAGAATAGTTCGCACACATTACCTGTGCAGCTTCCAGGATGGTACTTGGTGTAATTAGCACGACGTGAACATATGTCTTTCTTTAGCAAGCAGAGGTTGCCGAAAGTGCGACCGTTGGAGCCACAGACCTGTTCTTCGTATGACGGGCAATGTTCTTCACAGATGCATTTAAATCGGTTAGGAGTATAGGCTTTGCAGTAACTGTGGTATGTGCAGATAATATCCCTACATGGATCAAGGTCTAAAAATAGTAAATAAAATCATTAGCTTGTGGGATTACAGTTTTTTCTTGGGAAGGATGGACTAAATAGATAAGTGCGCAGATGCGAATGGATGCACAATTTATTTTCCTTTTGTTGCTTTTTCTAAACTGATCAATTTGACTTCTACTTGTACCTCCAATAACCAGATAGTTCACCATTACATCGTTTCTCTGGCCATTGTATCCCACACTGTCTTTGATGCAAACTCTGCTGTGGGTTTTGCTTACTTCCTGTAAAAGAACAAAAGATTTATAAGACACGCAACAGATACGCCATAATAGTCCCTGGACAAATTTCAACATTCATAAAAAAAACGCGAAGAATGCGATTTTAAATTCTAATCAACATTCAAGGATCAAACCAAACATCGACTTTACGCAAAATTTGAATTTTAATCCGTTTTTAATTTAGGTATCCGTTAAATGTGGGAGGTGCGGTGGCCTCATGGTTGGTGCGCTCGTCTCCGGATCGAGCGGTCCGGGTTTGAGCCCTGGCCTGGGACATTGTGTTGTGTTCTTGGGCAAGACACTTTACTCTCACAGTGTCCCTCTCCACCCAGGTGTATAAATGGGTACCGGCGAATTTAATGCTGGGGGGTAACCCTGCGATGGACTAGCATCCCATCCTGGGGGGAGTAGAAATATTCTCAGTCGCTTCATGCTAAGGAAACCGGGATAAGCTCCAGCCTGATGGGCCACTTGGCTCGTATGCAGACTTTGCCTTTACCTTTAAAAGTATCAAAATTGTTACTCGGACCTCTTCTAAGTACATAAAGAGACTGTACCTCCAGCCAAGTTGTCAAAGGACCTTTGTAACGCAAAGCTATGGCACTGTTACTCTCTCCATTAAGGACGGTTGCGAGTATCACAGGCGGCGTAAAAAATGGCTCTTTAAACTTGATAGTCTATAAGAGAAAACGAAATTTAATACCAAAATGTGTTTTGATTCTCTTTTTGTAATATGCAGCACAGTCTTGTCATATTCCACTCTGATGTGTAACATGATCTCTAAAGTTAATGATGTTTAACAGACTCCCATACATACCATACACAGAGCATAATTGTTGGCGGCAGATGGCACCTCGGTCTTGGGAAAGACAAGCTTATGTGATTCTTTAGCTTTCCAAGAAGATGAATAGTTCACGTACGCCAACCAGTTCTAAGGAATGAAATAATGAAAACGAGGTAATCGCCATAACTCGTATATCAAGTAAGAATTTGATGTTGAAATGGATGTTTCTTGCCATCAAGGAAGCGGGAAGGTGGAAAAAGGCTGGGTATTTCAGAAGATGTCTCTAATATTCCTCTCATTTGTGTCAATCTTTGAATCAACATGTACCTGAATAGCATTTCGTAGTTCTTACCGCCTTTTCACTCATATTTTGTAACGAAGGGCCGTTCTGAAAACCAACTCTCTAAGGCGTGCACCGTGTTTAAAGATGATTATGATTCAGTATGATGATAATGATGATGATGATGACGATGATGATGATGATGATTTCCACTCTGTCCACCTTCATCAGAGTTGCAAACGCCCGTTATTACTCGCTCTACAACCTTGCGCTTGCTTCCTTTTTATTGACTTTTAAATCAGTAACAAGTAAAATTATAATTATTATTTATTTAGAAACGTAACTTTTATGAGCCAAACGCTGGTTAAAAATAACTAATCATCGCCAGATGACTCACCACTACAAGTTTGCTGTGGCCGCCATCTAATGCCCTGGACTCACGCAAGCAAACTTCGAACTGACTCATGTTAACATTTTCCATCCAAACATGCATGGCATCCTGCTTTTGCTTTACGGTTCCATGTTGGACAGTGACCTGAACTGTAGGAATCGCTGAAAAGGCCTAACAGAAGTCAAATATTAATCAGTGTTATAAAAAGTATCATAATCATCAGAATAGCTATAAGCAAGATGCGCTTGCTCTCCAGGAAACAACTCGCTAATGTACAAAGTAAGTAGTAACCTTAGGAAATTCACAAACTGTTATTGACACGATAGTAACAAGGTGGCGCTTAGCAAACTGCTGGGGATACTCGTGTCAAGCAAGTCATCGATGCCTGAGAAAACTCGAAAAAATCAAAATGTAAATATTGAGTGTTTTCAAGATCAAAAACGCTTTGGAGTAGCAACGAACGATATTTCATTTCACTCAAACTGATGTAACCTTTACAAATCTGGTAATGCTTGAAATGTGATATAATAAGGCCAAAACAACTCTACTCGCTTCTTTCCATTTTTCTATATGTATTACAAGAGCTGCCAAGTTTTCTTTAATCTTACCTTAGGAAATTTCACTTTTTTGCACTGCGTTCCGGTGGTAAATAAGTTAAACTTAGCCGATCCATCGTAAACACCTGATTGTAAACCTTGGAAAGCAAACCAGTCGATGGTAGTGTTACCTCCGTTACCTTGGCCACCGAGCACTAAACAGGCTTTGAAACCGCTAGTTGTCACACTTTCCACCCAAATGAAAGAGGTATCGTGGACTTTAATAGACATTTCTCCGTGATTGGCTGAGATGTATACTCGCACAGGTGATCCTTTGCTAAAACGCTTGTTGAAGGACACATCCTGGCAAAAGAGGCCATTGCTTCCCTTTTTTGGAATATGTACTTTACCCCTCTGAGGCCCTGAGAAGGCAATTTAAGTAAACGGGATTTAGTCACTCAAACAAACAGGAAATCAGTTATGATTTAAAAAATGGTCTTCATTAGACTTCACTGTGGAGGTTAAAAGTTCAAGCCTGCGATCTTGTGTTTGATTTCGCAGAAAAATTCTATTTTTCTTTCAGATAAAGTTGTTGTTGTTGATGAGGATGATGACGATGATGATGATTGTCTTGCTTCAGGGGTGTCCCAATACTACTTAATACTTCATCATATCAAAAGTTAATTTTTACTCTTCATAGCTGTACTTCCTTATTCAATTCCTTATCCAGTTCCAATCCTGTTCTGTCCTAAATACTTCGAATTGACCATGTAGCCTTAATGAACTAATGAATACAAGTTTCTCTTAAGAAGTTCTTCTTTTGCATTTTCTTTTAATTAAGGTTAGCAGATGTCATTTTTTTTATTGTTCCTGGCCCGCCTCGATTAGCTCTTGCTACCTGCGCTGCCAGGTCTGTCTACTGTAATATGTGTAAAATGTAATAATAAAGTTGTCTTGTCTGGTCAAACCTAATTCCCATAGAATGGTTAAGTTGTCCTCTCAGGCTTTTAGGAAAAACCTCTGAGCAGCATGTAAAATTCAGTAGAAGTTTGGAAAGCTGCGACTTTGATAATGCATGTTATTTCTTTAAGCAAGAGCCATGCAGTGCACCTTTCAAGGAACAGTCATCTGTAGTTGAAGTCTCTTAAAAAGGCAGGGAGTTGTGCATAAAGGCAGTATCAAGTCACATTTATCAAAAGCATGAGCAAGCTCAGCTATCACAACTGATCACCTTCTTCCAATTAGGATTTGAATGGTTGCTAAAATAATTCTGAAGAACATGACATTCTTCTTAGGAACAGAATTTAGAATCTAAATATGAAACTAACGTAAGAAAACACCGGGAAGAAAACGAAGAAGCACTGAAGAATTCAGTGGCACACGTCATTAACTACAGTTAGAATTTAATGAAAGGAGTGTGTTTTGTTGTGCCAGTCACAGTCTGACCACAAAATTACAATCAATACTTGTAAACCAGTTAAAATATATTGTATACCCAATTTTTTTAGAAAGTACTAAGCAGGTTTTTAGGAGATGCCCAGATGCATATCTTAGTTGGTTAGAGACTGAGTCTGCTGGGCAAATTTTCACACTTAGTTGACGTTATGCAGAGACCCGCAAATCCCACATCATGATACGTATGTTTTGAAAACTGTAGTTTCAGTATTTTTAAATTCTTCTGCTTGGTTTGGTGTTTGGGCTCCAGTATTTTCCTTAATATATCAGTATTTTTCGGTATAGTTCTAATCACTGCTCAACTGACTTATTTAGCCATTTACACCGACACAATTTCCACTCTGTTAAACTCCGGCACTTATCACAACCTTTAGAGATTACGGTTTCACAGTTGTTTTTTATGTTCACAGTTCGCACAGTTTACTTCCGCGTACTCTTTCATATTATTTGGCACAATTTTAACAGTATCAACTCGCCCAATTTCCACGATATTAGATTCACCCAGTTTCCACTGTATTTAAGCTCAAAGAGCTGCAAAGTATTCGGATTGTTATATATTGTCACACCATACAGACTTAAACAGTGTTGAGAGACTAGTTCCAAAATTTCCGCAGTCCTTACATCCGAGCAATTCCAAAATATTGAGAGTCCCCTTGTTTGTGCTGCCTTTAGTTTAATTATGATATCAGAATTGTAGCAACGCTACGCATCGCTTTCAGTTGGCTTCCATTTCTTAATAGTCAAGTGCGTCCATGGTTACTAAGTAAAGTCCAAATAAGTGCATTTTACCCCTTCCCACTCAAATAGGTTCTAAGGGCACCTAGATTATTCTTTCAAGCTCTAGTGGGAGGCCAAGTGATGTCTTTTTTCCAGAATTTCACACTCGAAGAAGGTTCTAAGGGCACTTAGATTATTCTTTCAAGCTCTAGTGTGAAGCCAAGTGATGTCTTTTTTCCAGAATTTATGTTCGTGCAATTTCCAGACATGTAGTTTTCAAAAAGTTTTCAGTTTGAATTGACATAATTTTCTGTAGTAAATCTTTTCTAAAATTTGGCGTTTTTTGATCTCCAGCATTTTTATCTGTATCAGTATATTTCTATAGTTCTACTTCAAAATTATTTAATGTCTCAGAATTTCCACAGTATTCATTCTCGCATGCGTTCTTACAGTTTCGACGCATTTTCTAAACCATTTACAGTTACACAATTTCCACTCAATAAGACTCGGGCAATTTCCACAGCATTTAGAGACCGCAGTCTCACTGTAGTTTGTATATCTGCATGACTCTTCAGTTTACACTCGCGATTATTTCATAGACTCGGGCATTATCAACAGTATCAAAGTCGCACAATTTCCACTGTATTAGAATCTCACAATTGCAGTTCCGCAGTTATTTGTATCACAGTATTAGCCTCAACTGAGCAATCCACATTGCTTAAGCTCGCATATCACACAGCTTCAACAGAATGTTAAGAACTACGCGACCTTCAGTATATTTAGACTCAACAATTTCCATTCTTTATACCCGCGCAATTTCCACAATATTTAGACTCCCCCGATGTCAGTTGCGCTTAGTCTAAAGCAATTTCCAAGTCATTCTTCACATAATTTTGTTTTGTTTGCGAGATTTTCTAGTTTTTCTTTTAATTTGCTCAATGTTTTTTTAGAAATTTGGATTCGTGCAAGTTTCAGAGAATTAGTGTTCGAGAAACTTGACAGTTGTTAGACTCACAAAAAGTCATGATTATCGTGCTATGATTTCGTACATGTAACATGTATACTCGAGAAGTACCCGCCAGCGCAGTAACTTGAGTAACACAATTTTAAGGTTGATTCGCTCAGTCTGACACAACAGTAAGACTCATTTAATTCACAACGATCTTAGACTAACTCAATCTGTTTTTCGAAGCATTAAAATTCCAACACATTTCTCACAGTATTGTCTCATTTTCTACGATGTTTTCACCGTTTAGACTCTAGTGATTTAAACAGAATTTAGACTCGCAAAATTTCCGCAATGTTTAGACACAGAATTTCGTAAGTAGTTGTATGTTCCCGCAATTTCCATTATGATTAAGCTCACGCAATTTTTACAGTATTTCGAGATCCAAAAACGCTAAGAACACAATTTTAGAGAGTTTTAATTACTGCTCGTGTTGCCCAAAATAAACGCACTGCTCGCATGCTCATAAATGCTCGCAAAGACCCGTCGATACCCCTAATATTTGTCACACAAATAATTTCGCAAATATTTTCGTGCTGCTTGGCCTCCATTATTTGATCCTGAGTATCAGGATACTCAATTGATTCAATATAAACTTGCTCAATTGTTAGAAAATTAAGGGCCCATTAAAGTATCTTTTGATGCCGTTGCTAAGAAAAAATCAATTGGCTATAACTCTGCACATGTATGCTTCAATTGGACCAAATTTGGACAATACTCATTGCGGAGCTCCGACGGCCCGAAGGGTCGCCAAGCGGAGCCCCATAACCATATAGGGAAAAAGAAACCCATGAATTGATTTTCTCATGGTAAGCATTGGCAGCGGTATTGCTCGTGAGCGCGTACGCACGACGACGACGGTAGTATGGGAGTCGCGCAACATGGCGGCCATACTCCAAATAATAGGCTGACAGAGACATGCAACCTTGGTTTACCGTGTACTTCTTTGATATTGGACATCGTCGCTATGATCAATTGACACCTGTCAAAACAAGGTATCTGCTGACCAGTATCACATGACCATATCGCGGGCTCAGGTGTACAGCTCATCGAGGTCACGTATTTTTTGAAGTTGACCGCTGACCAAGTGCTGGTTCTGGATTGGATCGCGGGCTCATGTCAGGTTAACTTGTTAAAAACAGGGCAGAATTGAAGCGTGTTAACGCTAGCCCAGGATTAAAATTTATTTGAATGATAACTTTTTCTTCTATACCAAAAAATTTTTTTGTGATTATAAAACTCAAAACAGAAAGTCACACAGTAAAAAAGAAAACCTCACCGCACGGTTACAAAACTTAAATCACCATTCTACCTTTTCCTGGCTTAGCTGAATCGGGCACTGAACAACCCGACCAAGGAGCTACGCTTTTAGGCTGGCCTAAATCTATATATTAGGGGGCAAATATAGTCCAGTTCATGACGTCATCGTACCACGCCCAATGTCACGTGACCAGAAACAGAAAAATCCATTTTACCTAAATGGCTTAATTAAACCTTTTTTCCGATTTTTTTGTACAATAACAATTCAAAAGCCGTTTCGAAGAAATTTAAGCATGCGTTTTGGCTTACGATGAAAAATAAAGAAATGAGAAAGCAAAACGTGCCTCTTTGACCACTCTTTTGCGCATAATTTTTCTGTTTTCCATTTTTTCGCAAAACTCATGCTTGAATTCCGAGAAAATATGATGTTCTTTCGAATTGTTTTAAAATCCAGCAATTACAAATATCTCTCGAGGAGAAAAGTTCTTTTTTCGCGGCACCGGAAGTAATGACAAAATTTTCAGCCGCCTGGTACCTAAGCATTGTTGGCCAGGCTGCTAAGGCAACTAACATTGGTGTCTATCTTTGATTGACAGAAGTTAATGTATGGGAGCGCAGCCTAAGCCTCGGTCCGGCGTAGCCTCGCTCGCCCGCCAGGATCGGTCTTCGCGCGCCGCTGTCATGCTGACGTGTGCCGTTTGCAGCTTGCTCCGTGCAAGTTGTTTGTTTAGTCGTTTTTCGTCGCTGTTTTTACTCTCGCCTTTCCGCCCAGCACGTCTCCAAGCAGTCAAACCAGGTCTCAAGAATACAATACTGCGTCTCCGCCGACTTCTGCCTCTGTCAGTCCCGTAATTGTCCGCACAATTGCTCCACAGTTCTTTGTGTGCCTTCGTTCGCGACATTGCTCTCATTCTCGATCGTCTCCTCTGGTTCGACGCACGCCAGCTCTTCTTCAGCTTCCCAATCTGTTCACTTATGCCTGCAGACACCCCTGTCCACAGTCCAAAGCCGTCAGGCATCCGCAGTCGGGGCCTCGTTGGCGCCATATTCATGTAGGTCTAATTCGTTCGCGGCGAGCTGTCGTAGTGCCACTCACTCCGCAGATTCCTCAGTCGCCTCCTCTGTTTATAGGTAAGTCAATGCGTTTTCCGAAGTTGATCCGTCCTGTTTGCGCTACGCAGGAGGCCCCATTCGCCTGGTGCGCCTTCGTTCCCTGCTCCTCGTCTGTTCCACCACCTCCACCCCAGCAGTCGTCGCACAAGCGTTCATTACTATTACGTCGCCGTCGCTGTTCCTACAAAAAGAAAATGGTGTCATCCACACAGTAGAGTGTTTTAGCTGTGTACAGATCTATCTTGCAGAAACCGTCCGACCTCGTTTACGTCCTCCCAACGGAACATTCTGACACTATAAACCGACTCTGCTCTGCTGCTGGAAAAACCCTGCCGTGCCCCCGTCGCCCCTAGACGTAGACGAGACGCTAATCTGTCGTACACAGAATGTTTATGACTGACCGTTCAGAATAACCGTGTATCAATAAAGTTCTGTCAGTCTTAATTTGCCCGAGCGGTTTTTTGCAGTCCGTAAGCGCCGTCAAGAGCGCTCCGTGTGCCACGGGCCTCTTCGTTCTACCACGTGCTCCACTCGCCCGACTCGCTCGCCGCCGCCATTTCTGCCTTCTCTCGCACGCACGCAGGCGTGTCTGCCGACCGACCATCGTCATTCGCCTCTTCCGTCGTCTTCTCATCTTTCCCTCGACGTCCTCCACTCGCCGGCCTCGCTTTCGCTCACGCTCTCGTTCTCGCTCGTCCCTACGCGGGCGTGTCCTCCGACCGACCATCATAACGACGCAACGACGGCGTCGTTACTCGCGCCCTCGACGTGCTGGACTCGCTGTCGCTCATGTCTTCGCTCTCGCTCGCCCCTACGCGGGTATGTCCGCCGACCGACCGTCCTAACGACGCAACGACGGCGTCGTTACTCGCGCCCTCAGAGGTTTACTCCTCGTTCCCGACGTGCTTTACTCGCTTGACCCACGCCTCCACCGTTTTCCGCTCTCGCGTACCCCCGTGAGGGCGTGTCCACCGTCCACTTTCCCGAGCTTCAAGCCTCACACCGGGCCACCTACCGCGCCACAGCTACCAACACCAGCAGCAGTTTCATCAATCACCCCTCCCCCGCCTTCTGTCCGTATATCCTCTCTCGTTCCGAGCGACGCTTCACTGTTGGCTTCCAGACCTCTTGCGTAACTTGTCTCCAGGCTACGTCACCAAAACGAAGTCCGTCGGAAATAAGAGTTGTTTTTGTTGAGCCGTTTCTCGCCACGATATTTCTTTTTCTGCTCTGGAGAGTCGCTCTCGCTCGCCCCTGTGCGGGCGTGTCTGCCGACCGACCGTCTTAGGGACGTAACGACGGCGTCGATATTCGCGCCCTCAGAGGCTTCCTCCTTGTTCCTTGTTCGCCTCCACCGTTCCCGCTCTCGCGCACCCCCATGTGGGCGTGTCCACTGTCCGTTCGTCTTCAGTCGCTTTCTGTCGTTTCACTCCCCTCGTTCTCATTGGCACTTCCACTTCTCTGCGTGTTTCCTTCGCCTGTTGGTCGCCCGCCCTCACCTTTCCCGAACTTCAAGCCACATTCCTCTCACACCGGGCCACCTACGGAGCCACAGCTACCAACACCAGCGGCAGTCTCAACGATCACCCTCTCCCGCCTTCTGATCGTTGGTTTCCAACCCTCCCGCGGAACTGGTCTTCAGGCTACGTCACCAAGACGAAGTTCGCCGCACTTAACCGTAGCTTTGTTGAGCCGTTCCTCGCCAGGATATTTCTTTGTCTGCTCTGGAGAGTCGCTCTCGCTCGCCCCTACGCGGGCGTGTCCGCCGACCGTCCGTCCTAACGACGCAACGACGGCGTCGTTACTCGCGCCCTCAGAGGTTCCTCCTCGTTCCCGACGTGCTTTACTCGCTTGACCAGCGCCTCCACCATTCCCGCTCTCGCGCACCCCTTTCAAAGGGCTTGTCCACTGTCCGTTCGTCTTCAGTCGCTCTTCTGTCGTTTCACTTCCCTCGTTTTCATTGGCATCTCCACTTCTCTGCGTGTTTTTTCTTTCTTCGTCTCTTGTCGCCCGTCCTCATCTTCCCCGAACTTCCAGCCACATTTCTCTCACACTGGGCCACCTACGGCGCCACAGCTACCAACACCAGCAGCAGTTTCACCGATCATCCCTCCCCCGCCGTCTGTCCGTATCTCCTCTATCGTTCTCGAGCGAGGTTTCACCGTTGGTTTCCAACCCTCTCGCGTAACTGGTCTCCAGGCTACGTCACCAAAACGAAGTCCGCTGCACTTAACCGTAGTTTTTTGTTGAGCCGTTCCTCGCCAGGACATTTTTCTGTTCTGCTTTGGAGAGTCGCTCTCCTCGCCCCTACGCGGGCGTATCCGCCGACTGACCGTCCTAACGACGCAACGACGGCGTCGTTACTCGCGCTCTCAGAGGCTTCTTCCTCGTTCCCGACGTGCTTTACTCGCTTGACCCACGCCTCCACCGTTCCCGCTCTCGCGCACCCCCAAGTGGGCCTTGTCGACTGTCCGTTCGTCTTCAGTCGCCTTTTCTGTCGTTTCACTTTCCTCGTTCTCATCGGCATTTCCACTTCTCTGCGTGCTTTTTCTTCGTCTGTTGTCGCCCGTCCTCACCTTTCCCGAACTTCAAGCCGCATTCCTCTCACATTACACTGGGCCACCTACGGCGCCACTGCTGCCTAGGATAGCAGCAGTTTCACCTTCGCTCCTCCCCGCCTTCTGTCCGTATATCCTCTCTCGTTTCGAGCAAGTTTCACAGTTGGTCTCCAACCCTCTCGCATAACTGGTCCCAGGCTACGTCACCGAAAAGAAGTCCGCCGCGCCGCATCGTTTTTGTTTAGCCGTTTCTCGCCAGGATATATTCTGCTCTGGATTCACCGGTCCCTTGGCTTCCTCCCCTTTTGCCAGCCCGTTGGACCTTAACCGCTTTAGCGTCTTTCTAAAGGCGGCCGTCGCGGGAAGTCTCGGTCGATCGCGGACTCGTTGCATCCATAGCGGGGCAACGACGGTATTCATGGTGACCCCGTCTCTCTATTTTTCCACGAGCGTGCCGACGCAATCAATTTTATCACGCAGGAGTACCACGGGACTCCGTTCGCCGCAATCGACTTTCGCCTCGCCTATCGCAGATTTCGGTACCCCCCCCCCACGATCTCTTCCACGACAGGCAGGTTATGGGGAAATCAGCCTTACGTCGATCCGGGTCGTCCTTGAGTTTACGCTCGGTACACTTCTAATTATAGCAGTTTTACCGTAACTCCGGCGCCCTCCACAGCCCTGGCATCCGACCCACCGCCGCTCTCGTTCCCACCCTCACTCGCCCCAGTCGGGCATGTCCGCTGACCGACCGTCGTTACCACGCCTTCAGTCGTTTGTTCCTCATCGTTCCAGACGTTCTCCACCCCGTCGCTATCTGGATGTCTAGCACGCAGCCGGTGCGCTAAACGCCAGGGAGTCTCAACACTCTCAGCTCTGTCGTGTCGTCTGCCTCCAGCTGGGGATTTCCGTTGGCCGTGGTGAAAGTGGAAGGCCTCAGCACAGTTCTTTCTCCTTCCTAGACATGGAGCTGATCCGGGCACTTTCCTTCTTATCACCCACGCTCCGGCCGAAGCCTTTTTTTTCCGCGCTACAAAATCTCATCCCCTCCTGGTCCATCAAACACGTCACACTGGACTCTCTCCTCACTCCGCGAATGTGGTCTACGTACCCAGGCCGCCGTTTTTAACCGAGTTCCCTCGCTGTACGTATTCAAAGTCACGTTTTCATTCGCCTCAGCCAACGACGCTAGGGCTGATTTACTCTGTCCTCTCTTGTTCACCGGTGAGGAGGTGCCGTAAGTTTCCCGGCCCTGCCCACTGGCTTCTCCAGTACTAATCATCCTTCCAGTGCCTGCAAGAGGAATTCAACTCACCGTCAGCATCACCGTCACCATCACCGCGTGAATCGCTTCTTTCTATCAGCCTGGCTCTGTCCACTATCCCTCTGCAACGCCGCTTTACCGAGTTGTTTTGTTACACATGGCTTTCTCCACACCTATCGCTTCCCGTTCTGAGTTAACGCTGCAAATATTCATGGGACACCTGGTCTCGTCAGTATCCTATCGCACCGGAAACAACTACGTGTGTGCCGTTCGTTTATACTGACTTGTTCGTTTCTACTGACTTGGGTCAGAGTAACCCGCTGGTCACCACCCCTCGCCGTGTGTACGTGCTTCGCCGTAGGTCGCGCTGTCGTGTCCTTTCGACTGCGATTACAGTCAGTCACCGTTTATCCTCGCGTCCGCTAAATTTCCGCTTACCACTCGTTATTCGTCGGAGAGTGCAAAGTGTCAGGCACCACGTTCTTTACCCCTCGCGCTGCTTGGAGCCTTCCTCGCTTTCAGCTCGTCCGTTTGGCGTCGGTTTCCATAGCAACCGTCCAAGCATCGATCCCTCAGTCGGGTCCCGCCTTCGCTTCGGGGCCACTCCACTGGTGCCTTGTCCCTTTGCATTCCAGCCAAACCTCGACTCCGTTCGCTGCGTAGCGGAACAGACATTACGAGATTACGCAGGGAAATTTCACCAGGAAGCCAACGGAAGTAAACTTTCCAAGCGCTGATTGGCTCAGTTATCTGAGAACCCAGTTGACTGTGTTTGTGGGCGGAGTTTGTTTGCGAAGCAGGAAAATTTTTCAGCGCTGTTTTCTCGAAACAATTTTTTGACCAGAAGGGGACACTTTAAAGAGCTACAAGTCAAAGGGAATTGTTCGATTGCTCTCAAATTTTGACAGTAACTAGTTTTACATATAAACAACAAAAATTTGTTTCCGAATTTTTTATTTCAAAATACTTTTTTTCAAGAGCGATTTTTGTACGATCAATCCACATTTTCTTAATCCTATTTCAAAAATGTTGTGTAACTTTTCACTGAAATTGAATATGGCAAATCGCAGACGCAGTTTTTAGCGCTTTGGCCCCGGAAACGGAGGAACACATTAAATAAGCGAAAACAAAATTCGCTTTGACAGGTAACGCTCAAAAGGTGATTTGGGCGCTTGCATTTAGGAGTCATGAAAAATTCGACAATTTATTTTCCTTCAAAATTTTCGGTATAGTCTGATAGCCAGTCCGATAAGCTTTAATTTGATATAGGGGTTTAGATAATTACAGTTTAAACCGGACGCGCTACATCGCTTGCACACGAGACACCCCTGAAGGTGCATAGTAACCCTAAATTCATGCTTGTCACAGATTGCGCGAAAAGCTGTGAGGGTGAGATTGTTGGATGAGGACATTCAATGGAAATAGTCTTCATGTTATTGTAGATTCATTGTCGTTTTCAATGCCCAAGTTCACCCCTGTGTCTTTCTCAATACAGCAACAAGTCAGTTTTTACGGGAACTCGCAATTATAAGGAGCTTGCTTCCTAACTTCCATAGTGTTTACTACACTTCTCAGTACATCGCGTTACCCATGAATATTTTTCCCGCCCGCGAAAAAAGGGGCGAGAGCAATTTGGACAGCACTAAAAGCCATTTTCCGCGAGGCGCGATTTTGCTCGGCTCGTCCTGGAATGCTTGCTACATAGGCTACCGTCTACTGGCAAGGGTAGTAGCTCTCATTTGTACGGGAAAGCTACGTGGTACCGAGATAAAACGAACTACTTCAATCTTACTCGAATGCATTGTTCATGCGAATGGTCCGTCCTGGTGTGTACCGGTGCACAAGAGAAACGGCCATTGTTCTTTCTTTGTTTAAGGAGTCATTGTTAGCTGTTGTGTATTGTTTGGTATTTGTAGCGGCTCCTTGTGAACCGGTACACGAGGACAGAACCTGCGAAGCTTGTCAAGTTCGTCCATTACCATAAAGCCAGGGGCACAAATAAAAAACGTTTGCCTACTTGGGAGAGCTTGCAGTTTCAAAGTCAGTTAAGTAAAGCGTGTTAACCCCTTACATGGAAGGCGTGGTAGTCAAATGGAACAGTACGCTGGATTGGAGGCACGGTCAACCGATATTTTAGCTGCGGTTTAGGACAAAAAGCACAGGCAACACCCTATAAAGACAGCTCTTGATGAGTCGTAGTTTATCAGTGTATTTTATATAACTAATAGATAAGCATTGGGGATTTGTAAAAATTTACAGTCGTAAAATTTGACCAAAGTCTTTTTTTACATGTTCCGAGGTGCTTTTATGTATCAGTGAAAAGTTGGATTTCCGCCGCTCTCTCGTGTCTCATCTACGTTCCTTCGGGGAAGGAGCGCGGGCTCCTTTCATGAACAGCGGCTGGTATCCAGCCTAATGAAAACTTGTGAGAATTTGGAACTAGAAAGGATTATTGTCTACCTCAATGGGTGCTTCAAGCCCTGAAGGACGGCTTCTTTAAGTTGTTGCACGTTTGTTTGTTACTCGTTGTAAAGACAGAGTCATCGTTTGTGTGTGGGCCTACCATTTCACTCAAGTGCTCTTTGAATTCTCTTCATGATTGCCAGTGCGACACCGTATTCTTGAAAACAGGGTTAGTGAGAAAGAGCTCAAATCCTGTTAGCCAGGTTAGCAGTAAAAGGAGTAGGTATCACCGCTGTCGCCCTTCCTCCTCCTCTTCTCTGTTTTTGCGCCTGCCTCACAGACTAGGTAGTCCTACCAGCATGACAGCGGCTATAAAATTATTCTAGGTAGTCCTTTCCTCATTGGAATTAATTTCGTGTTTAGTAAGTGCTTCCCTTTCGCCTTGTATCTTCTGTCGATTTAGCTACCATGAATTAAAAGAAACGCAAACCGAATTAAACATATTAGATGAGGAGCTGGAAGGTTTTCCGTTTCCTCCAAACTGGAATGTCTTTCGTCTGTTTGTAAGGTTTGCTTTGCCATTTCAACTTCGGTAGATGTGGCTTCACTGACTTAAAGAATCGATAACAAGCAAACACTCTGGAAGGGATACCCATACCACTAGGGATTAATGTCGTTAATAGGTTTTCTTTAAAGTTTGGAGTGATTTTCATTTTGTGTGCGTTGCCCTTTTGTCTTCAGTTGGATTTGCTAAAGGAATGATTAGAAGCCAATACTTCGCAATGGGATAGGCCTAGATTCATGTCGGTATTCTGCATATGTTTCCCTACATATCCAGAGATTTACAGCCAGGTCTACTTCATTTATATTTGTTTTGCGTTCATCTCCGAAACTAAAAAAAAGCTTCTTTCAGGCATATATAGAGAACTGTTCGCCGGCAAAAATCTAATCGGAGTGATAGTGAAAGAAAGAGTGATGGGCAGAGAAAAGTAAAACCAAAGTTTATTACAGACATGACAGGCAGCACTGATTGCGCGGTTAAAGACTTGTTTCCATATCTCAAAGTTCCCTCTCCCTATTCACTTACACTTACATGAAAATTTCTAAGTTTGCTTGACACAGAGACTTAGTTTCTGCACAACAAATGTTGTCTAAGTGCAGTCTCTTCAGTTTTATAAAGGAAAAAAAAATTTTCGTTGTGACTGGGGGGGAGATTCGAACCCGGGGCGTTTGTCAGTAGTCTTTTCTCTCAACCACTAGACACCGAGGATTCACTGCAGGATCCTTATTTGATGAAAGTATTATTCCGACACCCGAACCTATAAAGAAGCTAACTATTAACCTAATCTAATCAGTATTTCAGTTCTTAGGCCTAATCAGTATTTTCAGTGCTTAGGCCTAATCAGTATTTTCAGTGCTTAGGCCTAATCAGTACTTTCAGTGCTTAGGCCTAAATCATTATTTTCAGTGCTTAGGCCTAAATCAGTATTTACTTTGTGTACGCATCACAACGTATCCAAAGGGCATTTGAGATATGGAAACAAGTCCTACCCTGATGCGCAGAGGTAAGTCACAGCTTGAGACCTGCCGTAATTGCGTGACGGAAAGCAAACCTGAAAAAGTTTAAATCGTCAAAATGGCTTTTAGAAACGATGAGCTGCCACAAAGACTTCAAAATAAACACAAACACAGACTTAATTTTCACGCTTAAATCAACAGCAGAACTCTTTTTCATGCTTTGGCGCGAAAGCGTGGAATTGTCTCCCATCGCAAGTGTGTAATCAACCAAAAAATGGGCAATCAAGAAATCAATTCGCAAAGCTTTATTGGCAGCTTTAGAAGGCGAGGAGGATTATATTGAGGCACCTAAATTTACTATCTAAAATAATTTATATTTTACATAACTTTTTGTAGTCAATCACTGTCAATCTCTTTCGCCCTGTTTAGTTTATTTAATTTTGTTTAGGTTATTAAGCTACCTTTTAAAAATCAATTCTGTAAACATATTTATCCCCCGGATGCTAATGACTGTATTTTTATTTGTAGTTCATTCCTGTCGTGATTTATAGTCTTTTATTTGAAGCTTAACAAATTGGTTTATTTTTATTTTTATTTTTTTATTTTTTTTTATTTTTTTTTTTCTTCCTGCACAACTCCGCCTCGACTATATGTGCGAGTTGTGCATGTTCTCAGTTTTAAGTGTTGATTATTAATAAAGTTTATTTGTTGTTGTTGTTGTAGGTAAGCTTGTTTTATTTAAATTCTTTACTAACAAGTTTTTGATTTTTTTTTTGATTTTTTAGAGCGGGATTTTTTTTCGAACCATGTTTTTTTCCATACATTCCCCCCAATCATTTCAATGGCCTCAAATAACGTAAACGCAATAAAGTCCCCACTGTTTTAAAATGTTAAAAATCCGCAAACAACCCACATCTGGGGCCCCGCCCCCTTGTTGCCTTTAAAATTTGTTTTTTTTTGAGAAAAAAAAATTAAAGCCTTCTGTAAAGAAAGATATGTGGTTTTTTTGGACGCCCAGAAAATTCCCAACGATGGATT
>JAHPZR010007878.1:60000-72500 GCA_019787425.1 Platygyra sinensis | reverse complement strand
CTTAGGGTTATGGTGTGCTAGGGTTGCTAGGTAACCGTTGCTAGGGATATGTTAATTAGGGTTAGGATGATGTCATTTGGGTTTGGGTTCCTAGTCGTCATGTAACAACCTCATTTAACATGCGCAGCATGAAAGCGAGACAGAATGGGCTAATCGAGCAGGGACCACTACTCATATTGACTGAGAGGAACTGAACATTTTATTCATTTCTTGATTAAAACACAATGCTATAAGTGATCTTAGGTCATTGATCCTGATCCATACCATTTCAAAGCAAGGATCCATTACTTAAGTTCTTAACATGCAAAAACAAACAAACCAACTGTTGCTGCACTGTGGGCAAACAGTAAAATTCGACATCGAACATCTTTTCAGTACTACAACTGATGTTGGCTGATAAACCGCCGGGCTAGTTAGCTCAGTTGGTAGAGTGCCAGTCTGCTGTGCGGGAGGTCGAGGGTTCCAGCCCCAGACCGGACCAACACTCAGGGTCTTAAAATAACTGAGGGGAATGTGCTGCCTTTGTAATTATAATATTATTATCTGCAAATGGTTAGACATTCAGGTCTCCTCAGGTAAGTACTATAAACCATAGGCCCGGTCTCCTGCATCTTCAGTGTTACATGGTCAGCAGGGGACGTTAAAGAACCCACACACTTATCAAAAAGAGTAGGGCACGTAGTTCTCGGTGTGGTGGTCTATCTCAAGTTTCATCCTACATTTCATTAGTGGGTTGGGTGGGTGAGTGAGATCTTATATGGACTGATAGCGGCAGCCAGAGGCGCCTTCACAAGCTGAAGTTTGATCTCACTCAATAAGAATTGTAAACCGCCATGAGACGATATGTGATATGTGCGGTATATAAACACACGCACGCTCGCTCGCTCGCTCACTCACTCACTCACTCATTCGTAAACCTAAATTAATATATGTTATGGACATGTTAGGTTAGGGGAGGGGGTAGGTGCACAGTTGCCCAGATACTGATATTGATCCAACAAAGGGCAGGAAGCAGAATATATCCACTAATTCCAGGGTTTGGTTTATTTCTGAAATGGTTTTGTTGACATACAGTCAGAATGTCTACTCTAAGGTAAATCAATCTCACCCTAAACAGCATTTTGCTCTCATGCACCAATACAGATGTCTATAACAAAGTCAGCATTTATTGCACTGCACAAACAGAAAAAAACAAACCTGTTGGCCCTGTTGTTGAATCTCCTTCTTGATTAGTGTCTGCTTTGGTGGATTCTGAAGAGGACAGTGAAGCTACAGCTCTTTTGCCATCTAACAAGAGAGAAACATTTTATTATGTGGCTGCATGTCTAATTTAAAGTGAATAATACTTGATAAAGGGAATTGGCATAATGGCTTAATGGACAGAGTTTGTTCCTCCTGTATAATTATCCTCTACACTAACACAAAAAATAAAAATAATAATTGACAATTGGATCAAACCTTTTAAAAATTAATTGAAAATCAAACCCACACCCAGAATCAATCTTACATTTTTGATCCTTAAATCCTTGAAAATGTTTGATAAACATTAATCCACCACTTGCATTGCATGTGTTTCTGGGATCAGGTGATGTCCACAATTCTATCTCATTTTCCACCAGGAAGTAAAAAACTAGTCTCTGTCATTATTGTCACCTTTTCTTCTAAGCCAGCAGGACCTAATGGCACTAGATAAAGGTGGCTATGGAAACACATGATTGACTTAAGCCTTCCAAATCATGAGTTTAGACCACTGTCTACTGCAGTGCATGCAAAGTTACAGAATATTACCCTTGTGAAATGGCTACCAGGATCTCGCCGGGATCCCGCCAAGATTCCCGGCGCTCACCGGGATCTCGCCGGGATCCCGCCGAGGTGGCCCGTTTTCCCGGCGGGATCCTTCCCGGGAAAAAATTCCCACCGCCTATCTCGGTAAGAATCCTGCTGAGAAATCTATACTCGCTGGGATCCCGCCAAGAAAAAAACTCTTCTCCAGGAACCCGACGAGAATCCTGCCAGGAAGCAAAACCTTGATAGCATTCGTGGCGAGAACTTAATTCTCGCCGAGTAAAAATTCTTCCATAGAAATTTCCGCCGAGAAGTTGTACTTTTTTTGTTGCTGAAACGCAAATCCCGGCGAGGGTGCGTTGAACCTGATCTTGAGATTTGACCCTGGAAGTAAGTGTCACTCTAAAACTATCTTAAGTCACATCTAGTTAAAGTTTTAAAAGTTATTATGACTCAATCTTACAATTCCATATGTCAAAAACAAGCCGTGAAGACAAAATCCCAAGTGTGTTTTATCTAGCATGCCGATCGCGTCTAGACAAACATTAAGTGGCGACGACTAGCTGCGTGCTCTGAATCGTGCTAGTTTCTGTAGTTTATAGAGGAAAGATAAGATCTTTGTTGACTTTCGTATGTAGCTGCTTTGTTTTGAGATTTCTGCATGATTTTAATTCAAAACTTTGAAGTCCATAGATAGGATTACCTCTCTGCTCTCAGGATTCCAGTGATCATCACTCAGCGATTTAATATCTTCCGATATATAGCAGACTCCGAAAATTGTCTGTAATATCAACACTCACTTGGCTTTGAAAGGTCTTTAAAAAATTTTCTTTGTGACAGCATTCGGCAAATCTCTCTGGTAAAGATCTTCCCGCAGGCCACACAAATAACAAACTTGCTGCGGGAATCTTCCCGCCAAGGTTGTTAACACGGCAATACGATTGGCTGACTAAACTCACATGGGACAAAAAATACATGCCTTTGCGAGTTGGAGAGAAAACATTTGGGAAAATTTGAGTACTTCTCCAAGTGCTGCTAAAAAATCCACCTCAGAAAAGTGCTGAAAAATTGTTTGTTTCCCAGGTTTGTTTACTTCGAAGCCTCAACAAGGACCTTTCTGCAGGGAAAAGGTATTTTGTTGAAGTTGCTTTAAACTGCATGTCAGCTCTGTGAGCATCAAAACCGTGGAGTTGTTCAGTTGTTTGTTTTGCAAGGAATTTCACAAAGACTTCTTCAAGCTAGCCTCCATGGAACTGTGTGCATATATGCTGAACAATTTTAACAGACTCCAAGATCCGAACTTCGGATGAAGATAAATTTTTTTAATGAAAGCCATTCACTCTGGGGTGAAGTTGTTCTTGCTACCACTATGTAGGCGATGAATATCAGACTAAGCTTTGACTTGACGAAGCTTGTGAAATGTCATTGATGAAAATTACGGACAGTATTTTGCATCTTCACGGCTTCAATTGATTGATGCCGTGTTTAGACTTGAGCGTGTTACCGAGGTATTGGAGTTTACTTACCTAGGTTAATATTTTGCGTGTGTAAACGCCAACTAATACCGTAGTAAACACCGCTCAAGACAATAGAAAGTTAACTAAGGTAAAAGTTCGGTCTACTCTGCGAGCAGGCATGGTTAAGGTCGGTAACCAAGGTTTGGATGACAGATACATCCGCTTGCGGTCGCATAGAATTTCTCATCCTGTGGTGTCGGGATTGCGTCAGGCTCATTCGATCACGTTTTCAAGACCAGGTTTTCGACCAAGTTTCCACGTCTGGTTTCGGTCTACGACGAAGGTATGGCAAAAAACAAAAACACCAATCCTTACGAATGCGACCAACCCGAAAGGTAAAGTTAACACCGTTGTATAGCTAATTTGTGCATATAAATATTTCTTTCTTGTGGTGATTGTTGATCCTCGAGCCTGTATTTATTTTCTATCAATTGTTTCGCCAGGGAAGATGCATATTCCACGTTGTCGCCATTTTCCTATGCAAGACAACCAGGGTTACAACCCTCCCCGTACAATCAACAGTTCATGCCACAGCAATACTATGTTCCGCCAATGATGTCCTCGATGCAGATGATGGCACCATTCACCCATTCGCCTGCCCATGCGGTTCAGGCTTCGCAGTATTCGGATACGCCTACATCGAGTCAAGGAAACGCTGAAAACGGAGCGCAAAGGAAAAAAAATCGATGGACTGACACCGAAGAAAAGATTTTAATTGAACTGTTCGGCGAGAACGAGGAGAAACTTCGCTACCGGTCGTTCAATTCCCCGGAGTGGCAGTCTATCGCCAGGCAACTGCAAGAAAGGTGCAGACGAGAGAACGTCGAATGCGAGAAATCTGCCCAGCAGTGCAAAAATAAAATGGCGAACCTCACCAAAAAGTACAAGACCGTGAAAGATAAACTAAGGACCACTGGATATGGAAAGGGAGGAGACGACGAAGACGAAGAAAAGGAAACCGAGAGTGGAGCTGAGCTCATACCAAGAAATTTTCACGATATGGATGACATTTTAGGCAACCGAGAAGCTGTTAATCCCAAGCACGTACTGGAAAGCAGCTCACAACACGTTGACAGTTCCCCGGAAATTGATCAAGATTTGCTGGAAAAGGAGGCCTTAGATGAGGAGATGTTGGCGGCTGCTCGCGCCCAAAAGGAGGGGAATACGCCTGGCACTTCTGGCGTTGATGGCTCTGAAGAAGAGGACGCAGATATGGCTTTCGCGAAATCACTGTTTTTCAAGAACAAAAGCGGAAAAAGGAAAGGCCCGAGCACGAGCACACCCAATCCAAAGAGTCGCGCGGTAGAATCGGCGAAATCGGCGAAATCGGCGAAAAAGAATCCTAGAAAGAAGACCAAAGGTGGGGCTGGCGCAGAGGAACAAAGCGCAGTCCTTTCGTTCCTTGAAAGGGCACAAGAAAAGGATGAGGCCTTCATGGAGAGGATGGCTGAAGCAGAAAGGGTAAGCAGACAACAACAGCAAAAATTTTCAATGGATGCATTGGCGATGTTAGGAAATATTCTTAAGGATGTCACCAAAGGCAAAGAATAAATAACTAGAGTCTTTTATTCGTTTTTTCCTTGCATTTCAATCGTTTCTGTTCGTTGACGGTGATCATTATAATCATCATTAAGTGACAATCTGGACGTTTGTAATTTGTTGTTTATATGTATATGGATTTTTTATGGAAGGAATTATAGTTTAAATGAAATCAGTTATTTCCTTGCGAGCAGAGTCTCCTTTCATTTTTCAAGAAAACGAGGGAAAGAGAAGCCCCAATTGATAAGCACGAATTTAAATAATGGAATATCAGCCAGACAAATTGTTAATTAATTTTAGGGAAGACTGTTCCTCTCGTGATACAAGATATAAAAAACGAAAGAGACTACAATTAATTAGGTACATGATTTAGCAAAAATAAGATTCTCTATTTCTACATTGAAAACGTAACAGTAACAGTAAGATTATAATAAATACATATTTACAAAAAAGTGGATATTGAAAAACGCAACAAAGTTTTAGCCTAGCAAGAAGCTGTACTTTTGAAAGTGGTAATTAAAAGGCAGTCTTTATTTAATGTTTTGTTTGGGCTATGATAGATACTGCATTATATTATCTCTAATGTCCGAAGCGCCCAACTGCATATCCCCATTGAAAGAATCTTCATCCTCATAGTCGTCCTCAACTGGGTCTATGGTGCTTGGGTCTCCCACAATAATACAGATGTTGTGCAGGACACAACAAGCCATGATAGTGAGGGGGACGCTACTTATCTTTTCCTCCATTGCTTTATAGAGACACCTCCAGCGACCTTTCAAAATTCCGTAGGCTTGTTCTATAACAACCCGCGCTTGACTGAGGGCACAATTGAACTGCAACTGACTCTCGGTTAATGTACGAGTTTGCTTGAAAGGTTTCATTAACCACTTTGATAAGGGATAAGCTGAGTCCCCAACAAGCAAAGGTCCGACTTCACAAGCCCCAATTTGTTTAGATGGCCCGTTTAGCCAGTTACCTTGACCGACCTCGCTGTGCACTTTGCTCAATCGGAGAATGCGGGCATCATGTATACTGCCAGGAAAGCCTGTACTTACATCGAGAAATTTAAAGGACGCATCGGCAACAGCTTGGACTACAATAGAATAGTCCTGCTTGCGATTGAAGTATTCTATTCGTTCGTTCACGGGTACTGTTTTTAAAGGGATATGGCTTCCGTCAATTGCGCCTACCACTTGTGGAAATGGAGACTTCTGTGCGAATAAGCGAATGTTTCGGGTAAGCTCCTCTTCAGTTTCTGGAAATTTTATAAATTGAGGGGCTCTTTTGGTAATGGCCTTACAAAAATCAGCTTTTAAAAGCATTGCCGTGCATCTTCCAATACCAAATTGCAGGCCCGTTGATCTGTATGTGTCTCCAGTCGCCAATCGCCACAACGCCACAGCCACTCGCTTGTTTACCGGTATGCATTCGCGTAATCTAGTGTCCTTCTTTGCCAAATCCGGACCAACCAATCGGACAATGTATTCGAACGTACATCTTGATATTCTAAAGTTCTCCTTCCACCATTCTTCAACAAAATTTCCGTTTAATAGAGCTTCAAACCAGAATTGGTTTCTCGGCCACGACCACGCACGTCTAACGCGCCTTGTCTTGCGAAGGGCAGTTTGTAGCAGAATTAATCGCTTTCGTCTCGACCTCTTTAGGTGCTGCAAAAGTAATAGCTGCTGCAATCTCGATTCCTGGGTTTGCTGATCAAGAACAAGAAAATAGAACGCGAGGACTACAAGAGCCACAGCTTCTCTTTTAAACGCGAGCATTTTATGCGTGGATTTAGAATTTGCCGCCAATTCGATAAGATTGTGATTGATGACAGATTTACCTTAGTTATTTGAGCCAGTATAAACACTGTACAAATGTACCAGGGTTTAGTAAGTTAATGTTTACCTTGGTAAACGCTTGAGTGTAAACACGGCATAAGTTTGGTAGATCATGTGTTATCTTCGCTTGATTAAAAGGTCAGTTTCTCTTTCGTTGTTAATCCAGTAACAATTCTTTAACTAAAAATTTTATTACATGCAGATTGTTGAAAGTGTTAAGAATATTCACATTCGCATTTCTTTCCGTGCTAAGTGTCTTATGTCAATTTGTGTACACGAGCTTAGGTGTTCTATCTCTTTGCGAACCAAACAACTGTGGCTAAATTTTCAGTTGGCTAATTAAATTAAATTGTGTTGTTTTGAGTAGAGTCGTTTATCAGTTTGTTTTTCTCGCTGTCCAGCTGTTTTTAAACTTTAAACTTTGCACCATGAATTTTACCAGAATTTCTTGACCTTAAAGGGCTCTGAGTCACGGCATCTTGAGTTATTTTGAACATCGAAAAAAAATAACCGTTAAATTGAAGGAAACCTATAAATAACACTTTGTAAAGATAGAAAAACATCAAAGAGACGATAATAAACCATAAAGGAACAAGGATGGTTAAGGATGGAGAAGATTGACACGGATTGCAAACAACGAATTTGAAAAGTTGTGCTAAGCTTTTCAAACGTGACTGAGCCCCTTTAAATCGTTGCCACCATTTGTCGATGTCACTGACATTTTTAAAACATAATTTTTATTTATTAAAGTAGTGTTAAATTAACCGCTGCATGGCTATGTGTACGTGTTTATTTAATTAAACTTAAGTTTAGCTTACTTTTGTCTGTATTTTACCTAATCTCAAGGACGTTAACATTGGGCTCGATCCAAAAGAAATTTGTGGCAGCATGTCTAAAATTTTGCCGAGACTCCCGCAGTGAATCTCACCAAGAATCTCGCTTCCTGTCGCCAATCTTGGCGAGATTCCCGGCAAGTTCGCGCTGAGATTTTTGCCACCGTGAATTTGCTTCTCGGCGAGAATCTTGGCGAGATTCGCAGTAGGATTCCAGCGAGATTTTGGCCGCCGGGATTATTGCTTCCCAGCGAGAATCTTGGCGAGCTTCGCGGCAGGATCGCGCCGAGATTTTGGCTGCCGGGATTTTTGCTTCTTGGCGAGAATCTTGGCGAGATTTTGGCCGTTGGGATTTTTGCTTCCCGGCAAGAATCTTGGCGATATTCGCGGCACGATCCCGGCAAGATTTTGGCCGCTGGGATTTTTGCTTCCCGGCGAGAATCTTGGCGAGATTCGCGGCACCATCCCAGCAAGATTTTGGCCACCAGGAATTTCGCTTCTCGGCGAGAATCTTGCCAGGATCCCGGCGAGATTCCCGCCGGGAAGAAAAATCCCGGCGGCCAAAATCTCGCCGGGATCCTGGCGGGAGATCACGGCGAGATCCCACCAAGATCCCGGTCCTAATTTTACAAGGGAAGATTTTGATTGGTTTTGGAACTGGTCGGTTAAGAGAAGAATCCCAGAGGCTCCTCTTCTGTTCTTGTAAACTTGGCCGCTTCGACTTCGTCATGACCCAACTATCTGCCCCTGGGTCTCCGAGGATGCTTTTTTTACGGGATTGGTGAAACAATTCTCTGTGATGTGTTATTAAGAAAAAGTCAGCATGATACATGATTGGTACCTGGCCCCCTATGCCATCCTCTAAGTGGGCCATATTGACTGTCAGACAGATAGTGTCAAATAATTCCGAGTTCATCCACCACCAATTTTAACTTGTTTAATCGTTCAGTTCACATTCCACCATAAGTAAGCAAGAATCATACAAGATTGAGATTAAGAACGAAACCTAGCTAGCTTGCGAAAGCATGTGGTCCAAAACACGTGACTATGAACTGTCAATCATTTCTTACAGATAGATACGGACAGAGCCAACACATCTCCCACCCGCAAGTACAAATTTAAACTACTCTGAAATGAGAGAGAAACTAGTAAGCTATTTCTGCTTCAAATGTAAGGGAGGCTGCTCTAATAATTATTGAGCAAATTGGACTTATTAGCTTCTTTGTAGATACACCACACAACTATATATTAAGCTGTATGTATTATGTACATTAGCATTTCACTAGCCTGGTAACAGATTTCTTTCTCTGTTTGTGTGCACCAGACCTTTACCTTGTTCAGAGGTTACTGTCTCCACTTTCACAGTGATATTTCCAGTTTGATCTAATGAAATAAATTACAATGATAAATAAAATAGAAAAAATAAATACTTAATACTTGTAACACGCATTTTAACATGATGTGGGGATCAAATGCGAGGATCGAATTGGAATTTGGAGTGTTGGTTTTTGTGGAGGGATGAAAACCAGAGAACCCAGAGAAAAACGACGAGAACCAATCACAAACTCAACCCACATGTGACGCTGGGTGCAGAAATGGTATGTAAGTCGGCACATATTTCAGTATCGTAATTTCACACAAATCTCTTTTTGTTGATTGAAGGGAGTCAACACCAAGTTGTAAATGCACAAAGTTGCAAAACTTTGGCAGCTGTTACTTAAACATAGAAAAATAATCCATGCCATCCGTAGCGCCAGGCGCCAGGAAACAGTTTCACTTTCTTCAAATAGTCTTTGATAACTAAACTAGATTATTAGTTTTGGAATTCAATTGATGCAAAGCACCTTCTAGCTTTTTATAAAGTTGCCAAATAGCGTGACAATGCCCCTTTAAAATAATTTATAAAGTTGACACTTTTTCTGATTCCATGGGTCTGTCCTTATGGGAAGTTAAACAGTATTAAACTTGGGGGGCCGATTATTTAAACAAAGTCCATATGTTAATCATTGTTTAGGGCTGAGCTGCGGTTTAGACGTTGTCCCGATAAACAACGGTTAAACGATGTTTAAAATTCATTATTGAAACGCGACTGAACCGTGTTTTCTCGAGTCAATGGCTAAACCATGTCTCACAAGGAAATGCATTGTTCGCGGAGTTATTGGTATGCCAATTTCCAGAGAGTGGTTATTTCTCTGCAACAATTGGCTTCTAAAACAAGTCAAACAAATTTCAGCGAACAAGGAAAACTTTTATTGGCCGAATTGGGCAGAGACTTTCTTGAAGTGGAAGGCAAAGGCCACCTATGACAGGAAAAAGTTGGGGAAAAAAGGCGAAGGCATGAGTGGAAATTTTAACTTATTTAACTCCCAGAAACCTAATAGTATCAAGCGCGACCTCATCAGTCAGCTTCAAGGATGCTGGAGGCGGCTGAAACTCCAGTCGAAAAACGGGACCATGACTTACATAGTCATGAAAAGTGGACAACATCATAAAAAGTGAAAAGTGAAGTGTAGAGAAGTGTGCAACATCATAAAACTTTCTCTCGGTATCAGCCAGGTTCTCTAGGAATGACAGGCATAATCCTTGTTGTTTTGCAAAAGTGCTTGAAACCTTGTGAATGACTGTACATGCAGCAATTACAGATACACCAAATAAATTGCCAGTAACTCTCTTGCATTCTCTTTGAAAGATCTCTATCCAAAATTTTTACGAGGTCACTTACCGAGTTCTTTCTCAGGTGAAAACGCAATCGAAAGTCCTCGTCGCCGTATTGCTCTTATGGGTTAAATCTTTCCCTAAGGTGCCGAATTTGTGGAACGTGTATACTGCATCAAGTGAAATAGTTTTTTAACTGTCTGTAGCGCAGAGGTCCAACGTTTTCATATTGGCTGACCATGAAAATATCGTTAAACAGCGTTTAAACCCACTTTTGACCAGGTCTAACTTACTATAATTGTTCCTTAGTCGGTGGTTAGACATTGTCTAAACACTGTTATGTTGAAACCCGGGGGGGGGGGGGGGGTACTCCCCTATATAAGGTATATAGGTATGTGCCGCCCCAAAGGGTATGGTTTTTGAGCCGTTTTGGTCTGAAAACGGGTATAGATTTTGACAATTATGGTCTGAAATCGGGTCGGGTTTCTGGGGCCGGGAACATTTACGAAAGCTTACAAACATATTTTTCTTCTCAGTACGTAACTGGAACGACTAACTGATACTGAGAAAAAGAAATAGATAAACTATGTCATTCCAGCTTACTTTTACACCTTGCGTCAACTTCCGTTCGGCACTGATGCATAATTATTGCTTAATCACCTACATAATAAAAAATATTATGCTTTAACGTAATATACTTTTTTGTGATTTCACTCGGATGCTTAGCCTCTTCCAGGCGTTCAGTTAGTTGGGAGCAGCGCGTTAGTTGGGAGCAGCGCGATAATCGGCGGCGCGCGAAAAAAATAAAGAAAAGCACGGGAGAGGAAGTGAGGGAACGCCTGTGGGCAAACTTAACAAACGCCCGTGCAAAATTTTTACCGAGATCTCGCCGAGATTGACGAGATCTCGCCGAGATCTCGCCATGATGTTCTTTAGATTCTAAATCTCGGCGAGATCGCGGCGAGATATCTTCCTTCTCGCCGAGATTGCCGAGATCTCGCCGAGATAACCGAGATCTCACCGAGATTGTAGAGATCTCGCCATGATGGTTGCGAGATTCTAAATCTCGGCGAGATCTCCTCCATCTCGCCGAGATTACCAAGATCTCGCCGAGATTTGTAGAGATCTCGCCATGATGTTTGCGAGATTTTAAATCTCGGCGAGATCGCGGCGAGATATCCTCCATCTCGCCGAGATTACCAAGATCTCGCCATGATGCTTGTGAGTTTCTGAATCTTGGCGAGATCGCGGCGAGATCTCCTCCATCTCGCCGTGATTGCGGAGATCTCGCCATGATGTTTGTGGGTTTCTCAAATCTCGGTCGAGTTCGTGGCGAGATTTTCTACATCTCGCCAAGATCGGCAAGATCTCGCCGTGAAGCTCGACTCTTTCTGTATCTCAGTCCGAGATTTTGAAATACACAAACTTACCAAAATATTTACCCAATCATTCGCAGATGAAATGAATAATTTTTCTCCGTTGAATTTAACTGCTTTGTGGTTGACCATTAGCTTTCTGTTTTTCGGTTCGATTTCAAATGCGGGAAGCCCAAATTGAAGTAAAGACGCTCAGACATGGATGGGTTTTTATTTACCAAAATATTTTATTTAACAAAGTTGAATGGAGCGATCTGACTTGATTATGGCGATGAAGAGACCCGTGCTGATCGCTTTTTAAGATAAGAGTTTTGTTGCTCGTATTGAAATTTTGTTCTCTCTTTTAGAAGTTGGAGCAGACTTACCTTTGAGCTACTCAATGACCATCAATTGTTTAAAAAAATACTTTTCAAATTTGGCTTTGTAGAGGTAGATTTTGTTTTTGTTTTTTTTCACTTTTCCTCGAGCAGCGCCGGCGGCAGACAGACTAGACGCGGGAAGACTTCCCGCCAAGATCGTTAACTATGCACTGTGATTGGATGTCTTAAGTCACGTGGAGTAAAGTACACGCAATCCTTCGACGGGAGAGTTGGCTTCAGTTCTTGCCGTGGGAAATTTGGTTGTTAGATGTTTTTGTAAGTGCAAAGGACTTGATTACGATGAAATGAGCTGCTTTGTTCAAGAAAAGGAAATCCGGTTTAACTAATTTCTTACGTTTTCATCGCGAATGTGAGCAATCTCAAGAGGATTCGTAAACATCTTGTACAACCGTTTTTTTCAAGACCTGCAACGACTGAAGTCTGTGTACACGGAACAGTCTTTAGCAGTTTTAATGTAGCAAAGTGCAAAACTTGAGCAGTTGATGAAGATGAACCTTTTCATGACATTCGCTTTGAGATGAGGCTGTAGTCAAGCCAAACCTGAGGTTAATTAATCTTGTTTGCATGCACGAGGTAA
>JAHPZR010007878.1:35000-55000 GCA_019787425.1 Platygyra sinensis | reverse complement strand
GTCTGGACTGAACGGGATTCGAAGCCATGACCTCTGTGGTACCGGTGCAGTGCTCTACCAACTGAGCTATCAAGCCAACTTCATATATTCATTTGTTGAAGATTTACAGTAAGGAGAAAAATGCTGTTTGCTGTCAAATATCTTTTTTGTTTAAGATTCCAAAATATGCAAATTAGCCAAGTGAGACGTCATACACTCAAACTATGATGAAAAAATATCTCGGCCAATTTGTATAAAAAATGTTTGATTCTTTGAAGTTAAATTCTACTGTGCTTCACAGTATGAGCTGAACAGTAGTTCTGTTACACATGGTTACAATGGCAATTACATTACATCCATTTGGCATAAACAGAAGAGATGAAGCACGCCAGTGATGTCCACATCTGACACTTATTTACTCATAGCCTACCAATCATTGTCCCGTATTTTTAAATTTTTATTTGTAACGGTTTTCTTTTCACATATCTATTTTTCCACTCAGCCATTGAGGAAGGTTTGTATTGCAAACTGGAATATAGGGCAATTTTGTTTAAAATAATTTAGTCCTTTACTCCGTTTTATTTCATTTTGGTCATATCTGCCGTCGGGATCAGTGTGCCGTCTATATTTTGTATTTTACAGTGGCAACATACTGGCCTCCCCAATATTAAAGGCTTTTCTGCCCACCTTTATCTTTCCATTTTAATATTTGCTATAAATGGTGCCTCAATTTTGCATGATCCAGCAAGGATGTATATCTACATTGGCTCAGGTTTGTGGCCTCGTTAAATGGTTTTTGAACTGAAAATCAGTATCAAGAGGGTGCGGAACTGAAAGACAGTTGTCATGGGAACATAATTTTTTGTAGTCATAGGTATGTTTCCTGTAGAACTATGAGCCTACCAAATTTTGAGACTTAAATATCTCCAGAACTAATGCAGATATTTTTGAATTCAATAAACAGTGTTTTTATTCTTCCATGTAATTCTATGTTTTACATCTAAAAATTCATGGGGCAAAAATTTGATCACAGTACCATATAGTACCATTTTAAGGTGGTGATTAACATTAATAAAAAAAAACCAAAGTGCAGGTGACACACTCAAACACCAACCCACCTTCTGGCCAGTACCTTACGCATGCACACAGCCACATCACCCAGGCAGTGGCAGCCATGGACAGCTGTCGCGGCCTTGTCAGGCGTCATCAGCATGGTATAACAAAGCCGAAACAGCTGTCCATGGCTGCCACTGCCCAGATCACGACTGTGCGCATGCGTATTAGGTACTGGCTAGACTGTTGATTTGTGTTCAAGTGTCACTTGCTTTTATTGTTTTTTTATTAACTTGAAGGCTGTATATTAGCTGGGTATTATGGTTTTCATGCAAACATCTTATTCATGATTCAAGCAGTCAGAAATCTCTCCACTCATTGCATACATCTACGTTTTGTATTTTTTTGGTGATTTTTTGGTATTTTGGGGGATAAAGAGTTTTTCTCAAAGGATTAGTAAAATTGGTGGAATTATAGCTGAATTTGGAAGATTTGATATTGCTTTACCACCATTTTCGTAGATACATGACTTTTGAAATCAAAACACCCGCGGAAATGTTCCAAAAAATTTCCGTCAATCATACATGTTATCGACAGATTGGATCAAAATCCACCAATCACAGCCCGCTAGCATGACGTAAATAAGGTCTGCAGGTCACACTAGTGGTTGTGATTGGTGGATTTCGATCCAATCTGTCGATAACACGCAAGACTGACGGAAATTTTGGAAACGATTCCGCAGGTGTTTTGTTTTCCAAAGTCGCCTATCAATGAAAACGGCGGTAAAATTAGAATTTGAAGTTAAAATTTGGTAGACGTGCACCAAACAGTTGACCATCAACTTGGAGTGCCCGTTCGGGGGCAATCAACCGTCTGGTGGTGTTCCAAAACTTCACTTTTAATCCCTCCTTAAACTTCCTAAAATTCACTCCAATTCAGTTAGAATCCCGCTTTAATCTTGGCAGTTTTCAAATTTAAAGGAAAGTTGCCAGAACTTTGAACTTTTTTTCAAAAGATCGCAAGGAAACAACTAGAATGTAAACTAACATATAAACCAAGTTTGAGTTTTATATGTTATACATGTCGTGATAAAGACGCTTTAATAGAAAGAGAGTGGGGAAGCCTAAGTTAGAGGTTCCTTTAATGCTCTAAAGTGTATATACGGCCAACAGGGTTTTTATAGTTATGGCAGCTCTATACTGTGTAAAAAGGTATTCTAAGAAAAAAAATTGGATTCTGAGATTTTAACGCCCAAGATATCGCCTTAAAGTTTCCGCTTCAGCCACGCCCAATGAAGTTGACCATGAGTCAGTACAGAAAAGAGTCTGGGTTTCTGACTGGGTCGTGACGTCAAGTCAGGAATCACGAAATCCTTCTAGTTTAGGTAATTGTTGTTTCAGTAGTGGTGGAGTTTTCCTCGCCAAAAAACAAACAAATTGAAGTTTGCAAAGCAATGCGGTCGTAAAGCAAGCAAAATAAACGCATAAAGTTTCGAGATATTCCTGAAGTGACGTCATTCGTCACCAATCTAACATTACGCGGTCATCTTCATTGGGCATGGCCAAGGCGGGAAATTTAAAGCTTGATTTTATGGCAAAAAGCATCGGAATTCATTTTTTTGGGTTTGAAGACATTTTTAGATGTTATAGAGATGATGAAAACCTAAAATAACTTTTTGGCCGTATGGACACTTTAACTGGATACCCCTGGGGACCAAGGATGGTACAGTGGTGAGAGCACTCGCCTCCCACCAATGTTACCTGGGTTTGATTTCAGCCTGGTGTCACGTGTGGGTTGAGTTTGCTGTAGGTTCTTCCCTTGATGCGAGGGTTCTCTGGTTTGACTCCCTCTTCAAAAATGAACACTCCCAATTTCAATTTGATCTGGAAACTGGATGAAGAGCCATTAACGGGTTCGAATCCCGTTGAAGCCCTGATTTTTTCAGGCTTCTTCTTTCCAATTGCTTAAATTGGAAAATTTACTCGATGATCATTCTTCACATACATTTAACATGATTATTATTATAATCATGATTATTATCATTACTATCATTATCATCCTCATCATTATTATCATTATCATCATAATCATCTTTATCATTACCATTATTCTTTTTATAAAAACAGTGAAAACAATACTATGAGAGTTAATGTTAAACATAAATCTATATATTCAATAACATGTAATTTGAACTTAGACTCTAACCTAAAAGGACTTTTAAGACTCTTTAAAGACTGAATTTAAATTTGAATTTAAACACTCTAACCTAACTAGTAATGGGACCAAACATTAAAATAGTTCTAAATTTACACTTATGATTTTATTTTCCATGAATAGAAATAAATTATCTATCTATTAATTAACAAGATCTTAATGGCAAGTGAACCACTGAGAAACAAGTTATTAGATAAATAAATTTAATCACCAACATGACTTAAGACAAAAATTCTCTTGTGAAACCCAGCTTATTTCAGCCATCACAGACTGGGCAAAGAGCATCAATCACCATGCTCAAACCGATGTGATCCTTTTTTACTTCAGCAATTAAGGCTTTAGACTCTGAACTTTTATGGTATTTGGGACAAATCATCAGAATGGATTACAACCTTTCTTGCCAATTCCTTAATTCCCAGGAATTATCGGGTGGGGAGATGTGGGGTAGAGAAGAAAAATCCCACTCGCTTCACGCTACAGGTACTGGAAACACAAAGGCCTGCTGAGTGGGCCACTAGACTGAATGGAAAACAGACTCTTCCTACATTGACCTTTATTCCCGCTTACAGCTAGCTACAGGCCGTTTCTGTTTACAATGTGCCATAAACACACAAGTATAGGGAGGACATGCACAGCAGTCAGACGCCAAAAAAAAACTCACCACTTCCGGTTTTCATGGCTTGGAAGCTTTCCAGGCGTTGGAGACGAATGCAAGAAAATTTTAAACTTACAATGGTAAATCAAATAAATAATGGCTCATACCCATAATGGATAAGCCAATGAAAACCCTCGAACTGCATTATCCAATGATCCAGTTTTTAACAATCATTGTAAATTTTCTATGCATTTGAGGGGTACAAAGCTAGACTTTTCATAACTTTCTTTCTTTGCCTTGTGCATAAGTGTTTTGGAAATAATCACCCTTCGCAATGTGTCGGGGTTAATCCCAGATCTGGGAACAGGGAAGGGGATGTGTCGAGACAATGCTCACGAGGGTTTTTAACGAGTCTCGCAGCCAGCTGTCTTCATTTGATCGACAGGCAGGTGTCCAGTTACTTTTATGGTTCCTTGGGCAGGTGTAAACGAGCTGGCAACGACAACTGGACTCGTGTACACATTACAGTTTCTTTGTATTAAACTTGCAGAAAAGCCTTGGACTAAGCCTGTGAAGAAATAAGCATTTTATTTTTTTGCTATAGAGCCACGATATCGCTGGTAGTACAAGAAATATTGTGTTTGCACATTTTCAGTCATTACAGCTTTGCAATAGAAACAAGTACAAAAATGTGAGCTATTTTGCTGAGAAAATATCTCAAAGTCTGATCTGCTTTTCAAGAGTTCATAATAACACAGGCGTGCCTTTGGTTAATTTTATAGTACATTTTCCAAGAGCTACCGGTATTTTGTAATTATTACCCTCTAACGCAATGGCCAGCTTCCCTCGTATGACATCTAACGCACTTTTGGATGCTTCCCTCTCCTCCTACACTAATTTCTTACTCTAATTTCTAATTTCACTGTATTGGAAAAAACACTTTAATAAATAACACACACACCCAACAAAGGAGAAAGAAACTTGTTTTACAAATTCACGCAAAATGACCATTTAGCATTTTTTAGCCAAAAATATGGAAATATCTTTGAAACAAATGGCAAATTCTGAAGGTAACCAATACTTGACATCGTTTTTTTTTTTTTAATTACTGCAGCTGCTCTGCTGTGACAAGAATACGGAAAACGTTAGTTTGTCATGAAAGCTATTGTAATAATATGTCACGCTAGTGACAGTGAAATTGTTGTGGTCGCGTTTCTCACATTAAATTTTGACGGAATACATTATTTTCACAGTTAAACACTGGAATAAGCTCTCCATTAAATAATTGATCTAAATAACATAATCCATTTCAGGACACGTGAATAGGCATTGTTGAAGATCCAAGCGTGAAGTATTGAGATACTGTGCATAACATCCAGGGCCAGGTTGTTCAAAAGCCGGTTAACACTAACCCAGGATGACAAGTTAACCGAAGTATTGATTTTTCCTTTTCAAAATGTTTTTCATTGCTTGTAAGTTTCATAAATATTCGACATCATTCAAACTCAAAATTGAAGGACAAACAGTGAGACAGAACACCTCACTGAAAAAGTTACAAAACTGACATCAAAATTCTCCCTAATGCTGGGTTAGCTTAAACAGGCTTTTAACAACTCAGCCCAGAAGGTGAAGCAAATGTCACTTTCCAAAAAGGACAAGTAGCGCAATGTGCACCACACTCGGTCACGTATTGTCACATCATCTACGGGCAAGACGTCACCGAAGCTCTGTTTTCAGAACATCCCAATTTGGTGTTTAGCTGACTAATGGCATACTCTGTAGGGAATGGGTACTAGCCACTGCCAGCAGCAACGGCACATCATTATCATCCACACTGAAAAAATGAAACAATACCCATAAGAAGTTTCAACTTAAGCAACTTAGTCTTTGTTCGTATTCAGTCTCATATTGGGATGAGAGTATGAGATAGGGGCCAAGGGGGATGGCACTAGACCACTCCCCTTACACTGCAGAGGAAAGGGGATCTTATCATAATCTACATGATGTAGTGTCCTTAGCTTTGCAGCTATCATTCGGGTCGTCACACAAGAAACAACACTGTGTGACCAACGACTAAAAAATGGCTGCAAAGGAGACTACCAGCACGCCAGAACCGCAAGTCATACATGATGGGTGTGTACTGGGGTGACAAGAAAAACTGGAATTTCAATTTGTCAATCTTAGTATGTAACAGTAACACAAATTTTACACCATAAAAAACTCTTACCCCAACATTTTTGTGAGATCGTCACGAGTCAATGCCTTCCTTCTGTCTCTCAGTCTTTCTGTTATAACCTGTAACCAAAAAGAATTACTTTTCATTTCTTTGTTCTTTGACTGTTCAGCCCAAAATGGGTCGTCACCATTGGCATGCCTGCCTGCATGGTTGGAATCATCACACGACGTTTTCTAAGAGCGTTGCGTGACAGTAAAATAATTCCAAACATTCAAAATTGCAGTACCTAATGTCACCTTACCTTGCTTTTCAAGTAAATTTCTTTCAGTTTATCTTCCAAGTGCATGAGACACTGAAAGAGACAAATTCTTCTAATGAACTTCATTTCAGAACTATTTATCAGAAAAAGAATTGTTCCAAATTACTGTCAAAGAGAGCAAAAAATTAATCTGTATATTAAGCACTTACAAACTCAGCAGACATCTTAATATCCCAGAGGCCACTCAGTGAAGACAGCATAGAGAAAACTAAGTTGGACACTTCAACTTGTTGTACATGAACAGGATCACTAAAAAGTAATTAAGATGGATTCTGCTCAAAGTTCAAACAATTAGTGCAAAAAATTATTTACTAAAAATCTACTTGAAGCACGGTAAGATTTGGAATACTATTTCAAGTGACCCCACGATTAAATTTCCAAGCATTCTCGAGAAAGTTCATGTCAAACCTCGTGAGAAATTATGCTTAAAGCGTGTGTTACCGTGCTTTCAACACACCAAAACCTATTTTCACAGTATGGATAACTTCAAGTTCAATTTTCCCTCAAGGGGTTCCAAAAATCATTTCACTATTGCATTCTAGAAAAGACTAGAAAGTTTCAAACCTACAATTCGCAACAGTGAATTGATTTTTCGAAAACGGAACCCATTAGCCGTATTCTTGGATCGAGCGAGCGAGTACAACATTCGAATAATCAATTCACTATTGCATTCTTGAAACGACTAGCGGGTTCAAGTTTCAAGCAATCAGTTCATTAATGCAATCTTGAGGGGTATGCTTCACTTAGTTTGACTGTAATTGTCAGGTCACTGATCTTGTCAGGCTTAGTTAGAAAGTGTACATATTATCCCTTGATAAATTTCACATAATCAAGGTGTTGTTTTACCTTGCTGGCTGTTTCCTGTTTTTCTTCACAGAGACAACCTCGCAAGTCCTAAAAGCAAACCAAACAGTCATGACTTGTGTACTGATGTCAACAGCAACAAATCAAGCATTAACCCACCCCACCCCTCTAGCCAGGCTGTTTCCCTATACATGTCACCCAATACCACAAGCTGCAGACCTTCATCAACAGATGCCTCAGAAACATCATCAACATCAGATGGCCAGACGTCATTTCTAACAACGACCTCTGGGACAAGACTGGTCAAAGCCCCATTGAAGTGGAAATCAGAAAAAGAGAATGAGGGTGGATCAGCTACACACTCAGGAAGTCCCCCTCAAACATCACCAAGCAAGCCCTTGACTGGAATCCACAGGGAAAGCGAAAAGTAGGAAGACCGAAACAGACTTGGCGCAGCAGTACTGATGCAGAGGTGAAGGCCATTGGAATGACATGAGCACAGCTGAGGAGGACGTCACAGAACTGGTTCCTCAGGGAATCAAGAGGCTTAAGCAAGCAAGCAATACCATTGATTCAACAACCTTTGCATCACACAGCACTTCATGGCTACAAGCACAAGTGTGTTAAATATCCTTATCTTGAATGAAAGATACAACCACAATAATTATACAAGCCAGGCTGGCATTATGCTTTCCCAAATCTTTCCAAGTCCTCCTTCACAAACTGGGTTGTCACACGACACTTCTAGAAGAAGCACTGTGTAGTGTCTCAAGTAATGACTGCACACTACAGAAAGTGTTAGAAATTTACAAAATTGCAACAAACAACAAAGTTGACTCACCATTTGTCTGTGTTGGCAATGATGCACACAGCTTCAGATACTGGATCATCAACAACTGAATGCTGCAACACAGAGTATAAAGTTACGATGATTTAATACAGCTTTGATAGGATGGTCATATTACTAACACAAACAGTCTGATTGGATACCGGGTATCTTGCATGACGCCGTGCAAATATAGTTATGTAGTCTTGTCACATTTCTCATTTGATGCTAGTTATTAGCACACATGTGCAAAATGCTAAAAGGGTAGCACTTGCCTCTGGTTCAAGTTCACACAAAACCTATGGGTCTGCCATGCTAAGAATTTTGCAATTAAGGAATAAGCCATAATTATTCATATTCTCGGTATTGGACCGGAACTAGCTTACAATGGAGGCTCAAGCATGGGAAGATCATTAGAAAGAGATAAATGTCATTAGCATTTGAGAAGACTCCTCAAATAAGAATCAGTTGCAAGTTTGTGTTCAACGAGAATACAATAATTACACAATAGATTGAAGACAAAGACATCACATAGTCAACTAAAGTATCGGTGAAATTTCCCAGGAGTGAGTAAATGCAGTGACTGGTTTGCAGTAGTCTATTTATTCACAACACATACTTGTAATGTAAACTTCAAGTCAGTGGACAAACTTCCACGAAAGTTGCTATCTTGAACCCCTTGAAGAACCAGGTCAGGTAAATAACTGTCCACAATGCTGCCAACAACAGAATAAAGGAAACAAGAAACATCACCAGGTGTTTACTAAATATAACAGTGTTCTCCCTAGGTATTTTAGGCCAGGCGGGCCGCCTGGCTTAATTCACTGAAATATCATTGCCGCCTGGCTTAAAACTGAAGATTTAACCCAACATAAGATCTCAAAGTGGGAATACCTATCAATAAGTAAAAAAGAATCACAATAAAATGATGAAACATTTGTTGCTGGTGTCGTTTTTACTGAGTGATGCGCAGTTAATATGATTACAAGTACCCTTGATTTGCCCTTGCGTGAATATGATCAGGTTGTGATGCATCGTATTCGTTTCGTCGGACGACAGCCATCTTTAAATCGTACCAGGACCACAAGGACACTTAAGGTATCATACATGGAATACTGAGCAATTTTCCCGCGTTCGTGGATGGAATGTGAAAAATGGCGAACTCAGTGAACTCCAGATGTTCAGAACAGAAACGAAAAGCTTCTCAAAGCAAATTAAGTTCATTTTTTACTCTGGAAAAGAGACAGAAAAGTGATAGTAATGTAGGGGAAGAAGTTGAGTCTCCCAAAACGTCACCGAATCTCCCAACATCGATTGATTCGAAACATCGCAAGTCAGGTTTATAACTGTTACGTCTTGCTAAACCCTTGTACAAGTAAGTCAAACACACACATTTAAGTTCAGAAATCTTTATTACTTTTCCTATTAAAGCTTCCAGGCTTACCTTGAGCCAGTCAGAATAACGTCCACGATGCCTTCCAACAACAATAGAGGACAGAAGACACAGGTGTTACTAATATAATAATAAATTTGCAACAGCAACACAAAGAAACACTGTCAACTTACCCAGCAAACATAGACCGCCCAAAATTGTTAAAGTTTCTCCATTCATCTGATTTACTACAAATAAAACAAATTTTAGCATAAACCAATGTACAGCAAAATTGTTTTTACAGCTCCATCTAAAATGAACTTAAACTATTCCAACAGATATAAAATTGGTATAGGCTCCGTCAACATCTATACAAGCGGAATGGCTGAGAAAGGCCCGTCCCACAGCCAGTGATGAAATCTATTTTGAAAAGGGCCTTCTAAACAGGGTCCAAGGCTGGCCCACAACACAACCTCTAAGTGTGGTGTTACATGATGATGTATGTGACTTTTTTATGTTGAAAAGGGAGTTGTATAGAAGACAGAGTAGTTCACTTTACAAATCTCTCACCTGTCAGAGCTTACACAAGAGTTCGCATCCTCAATCCTGAAAAAAATGAACATACATTTACATTGCAATCACTTAATACAAACCAAAATGCATTTTCTCCTGAAAGTCTATCAGCCGAATCTAAGAAAGTATCATTACACCTCATTAACACTAAAAGAAAAATTCAAATTACATGTAACAATGCTTTCAAGACACTTCTAAATTCACAAATTTGTGAACTAAGGGAAAAATAAGACAATAAAAAGGATTGCATAAGGAAATATAACTGTAGGCCCACACACAAAGAACAACTCCCAAACCACCCTATGACCAGTGTAAAATAAATATTACCATTACCAGGTTATCAAGAGCAATCGCTTGTAACGACGTTTTGACTGAACATACTATAACATGTACAGTATTGCCAAGTAGAATGTTCACACTGGTTTTAAGTTTTTACCGCTTGGTAAATCCTCAGATCTGATTATTTAGTGTACTGGTTACCATTCACTGATAGACTACAATCAAAAATGTTTGCTTTGTAAAGAAAATTACTCTGCATCACTCCACATTGTATTTCAGTGTCAACTTTAAGTGCTTATGAGACAACCAGCCTGAAGTTCTACATGAAATAAACAGTCAAGTGATTAACAGTACTGTAGATCACTTAAAGAACTCCTCATGTCAGCTTTCATCAAACACAAAACTTGTTCCCCCTACTGTTACTTAAGAGTAAATTCTTTACATGTACTGTATGTGGTTCAGTGCCTTACCTTGGAAGAGGAAGTTCCTCTGGAATTTGTTCATCTTCTCCTTGATGCGTGTTAAGATTTGGAAAATCCACAGGTTGCTGATGGAAGGGCGAATTTAATGGACTTTGGTGAATGCCTGAGTCAGCCGAGCCACTTCGTCCATAAGATGCAACAGTCTCTTCCACATCAACAAGTTTGTCTAATGCGCTACTTCTAACCAACACTGTGTCAGTGTCATCTGAGACACAACTGTCTGTCTCACAACTGTCTGTGTGTCCATTACAATCACCTACAATGTCCTGGCTTTGAACAACCTGTGAAATTTTTGAAATTTTCACTAGAGAGTCATTTGTTTCAGTCTGGTGGTCACCCTTGCATTTCTGCAAAGATTGTTGAAGTTTCTCAAGACAATTGATGCAATAGAGGTCACTGGAAAAATGTTTCCATCATGATTGTTAGAATCGCAGTCTGACGGACAGTAGCATTTAAACTTTGTTCCTTTGGACAAGACATGATCAACTCCTATTGAATTCTTGCAGCAATAGCATTGAAATGAGTTAAACTGATGGTTAGTTAACAATTTCATATCCTTAATAAAATGTTTCCATTCTTTTTGAACTCCACCATTAGGTATCTTGTTACATGTGCAGTTGGACGGCAATATTTCAATGTTAGAAAGTTTCTGTAAAGAGCCGCCGTTGATTCTTGAACTACAATTCAAGCACTGGGTTACACCATGTGTGACTTGTAGCTGTGTTATAATCTGTTCATGCAAGGATTCTTTCTCCCCTTTGTCTTTAAGTTCACTTTGCGGGGTGCACTTCCCATCACAGTTTTGTTTGCATTTTGAACAAATTACTGTCTCACTGGTTAAACTACAAGTTTTTCCAGAGAAGTCACTTTCAGTAAAAGACTTGGTTCCACACTGGGACCAACTACTATCTTCTCCAAAATTGGAGGTTTTGTCTTGTGTACCATCTTTGCTGTCGTCATCCCTCTTCTGTACATGTTCAAATACTTCTGTACATCTAATGAAATAACTAAGAACATCTAACACTTGTGCCACAAGCTTGGAATCTTTTCCAACAACGACAGTTCTTGCCACTCTGAGGGGAAATCCAATTGCCCCATACAAGTCCCTACAAAAACAATATTAGGGAAAACATGTTTTAGATATATAGTTATATAATTAATCAGGGCTCAAAATTAACACTGGCAAACTCGCAAAATGCAAGTGATTTTGATAAGCTGCAAGTGAGAAAAATATCCACTAGCAAACGTTTGCGAGTTAGAATCATCCATGTCTCCTAAACATTTGGAAATAAACTGCTAGTAGTCTCACCAGTTTGCTAGTGGAAAAAATCTTACTAGCCAAACTTTGCAAGTGGACTAAGTTAACTTTGAGCACTCATTAATGATAATTTTCGATACACATCTCATTGGATAGATGACTGATGATCAAGTCAAAAAATACCCCAATATTTACTCACTTGATTATCAGCCATCTATCCAAAAGGAATAGCCAATTATAAAAAAAATTGCCCCTAGCTGACAAAAATTATGTTCCCTGGAAGAAGCATGTTCATTGATTTTTCCTCTTTTGTTTTGACTACACAAGTTTGACTAACTTTAGAGATTCTAAAAGTACAGTGAATCCTTTTTCTCCAAACCTCAATTTTTTGCACCTCCTGACTATTGGAGGCAATTTTTTGCTCCCTCTGCACAAATATTAGCCAGGGTTTTTTCTAAGAGATATTTCAAACCTCACAATTTTTTCAGTTGATTAACGGTACCCTAAGGAGTATGAAAAATCGGTATTTCACTGTTGCTCAATTTGCTCAAAGACTGATGTACATTTCTACTTTACTAACCCGGAGGAAATCTATATTGCGCAAGGAATCAGTATTGAGAATTATCTTACCCCAGCTGTGCCCACAATGGATTGTAAGGATGCGACTGAGCAAGAAGATCCAGCTGTTAACAAAATGACCAAGAAATACCTCAGCATGAAACTCACCCTTTTCGCTCTTGTTAGTGGTGCATACAGTTAACAATAACAATAACAACAATAACAATAATAATAATAATAATAATAATAATAATAAAATCTTTATTCAAGGTTTTAAAACAAACGTTAAAACGCCACTCAGCATGAAAAGTGAACAATAACTTTAGTGGTGTTTTGCATTGTAAATTCGGATTTACAACAATCCCATGTAGACTGACTTCAAGAAGAGACTTATCAAAGTGCCATGTAGGTGTATATTTGAAACAGACACTCCTTCTACGTTTTGTCTCGAAATCTCAGTGGAAATAAAGTGATTTTCCACTGGCTGAGTGGAACGAAATAAGTGGAAAATGTTTTTGTTTTTCTCGCACAATGCAAGGGCCTTGGGATTGGTTTAGGTCATGTGACATGTAAGGGTGGGCAGTTGTTTTTTGTTGACCGCCATTGCTTGACCTTCCCACCCACACCACCCACCCTAGAGTTTTTTCAGTTGTTCATTTGCTTCTAAACGATTTTAGATTTTGTTTTGATTCTTGGCAAGTTCATGTTTTTGACCTTCCATGTAAACATTTACATTATGTGAAGCTGTTATTGTTGTGTGAATAAATGTAGGCTTGTGGTGGTTGGCTTGACATGGCTCCCAGGGGTGTGTGAGAAATGTTGACAGAGATACACAGTTGAAACAAAAGAATTCCAGAAAAAAATAACTTACAGTTTGGATGAATGTTTATCCAAATAAGCCCGGCTAGGAGCTGCTCCAGCAGGCATCACTGTTGACACCCAAGCAAGGTGGTATTGCAAAACAGCAGTCAGCACTGAAGCCATGAAACTGCAGGTGAAAATAAAAACAGTTTATATTTTGGGGTAAAATGACAAAGATGATGCTCTGCAGTTGAACAAGGGCTTCTCTCAGAACATTTTGATCATTTCCTACTTGCTCAAACTTAACTATTAATTGTACTTAACAACCATGTAAACAAAGTAACCAATTTCGTTTTTCATAATTTAGTTGGACTATTGCCTATAGTGACTATATATCTTACAAGTTAGTTTCTTTGCTGTTTCCAATTCTGAGGCAATCAATCAACTGAAACCAGAACTTCTCACACAGATGAGAGTGATGTGAAGAATGTGTCATCATGTTTAACCACACAGGCTCCTGGAGAAAAATAATAAAAAGGTAAAAATATTACAGTCAAACTAAGTGAAGCATACCCCTCAAGATTGCATTAATGAACTGATTATTTGAAACTTGAACCGCTAGTTGTTTCAAGAATGCAATAATGAATGATTATTCGAATAACTATTGAACTCACTCACTCGATCCAAGAATATGGCTAATGGGTTCCGTTTTCGAAAAATCAATTCACTGTTGCAACTACATGTAGTAGGTTTGAAACCTACTAGTCTTTTCTAGAACGCATTCTGAATTGAACGAGCAAGTTCAATATTCGAATAATCAATCATTATTGCATTATTGAAACAACTAGCTGGCTCAAGTTTCAAATAATCAGTTCATTAATGCAACTTGAGGGGTACGCTCACTTAGTTTGACTGTAAGGGCTATAGTAAGAATAGTCCCAAAATATACTGTCGCCGACTGTTCGGTCCGACAGTTGGCCGACAGGTCGGCCGACGGGTTGGCCCAACTGTCGGCCGACCTGTTGGCCAACAGTTGGCCGACAGTTCGGCCAAATCAGTCGGCCGACAGGAACGGCCGGACAGGGGCACGGCCAACAGTTTGCCGTTATGTTGAGGCCCAAAGTCGTTGGCCGACTGTTGGCCGAGAGTCGGGTGACCTGTGGGCAACCTGTCGGTAATGTGTCGGTAACTCTGCCGCGTGGGGGCAAACAAAAATGACCGTAAACATTTACTTGTCATTGTGCTTCTAAACTACATAAAAAGCGTTTAAGTCATTTTCATAACGATACCTTGCTCAGCACTTTCGATACTAGTTATGGCATTTGTCCACTGGTTTTAGCGTTGACTAGCGATACTTGTCTCAAATTGGTTCTACTCATTTATCCGGCCATTTGAAAAGTTTTTCTGGTTCAGACATACATGAAGTACTGTTAACTATAGTTTTGACAATGCATTATAGGGGCGATCGCGAAAATTACTTTAGCGTTTGCGTATTTGTTTTGCCCCCACAAATGGTTAAATCCGAAGTCTATTTTGTGTAAAAAAAAAAAAAATGTAGAAATGGGTACTAAATTTACCACTACCATTTTGGTATGTGGCAGTCAGGAGATGGAGTTAAAAAAGCCTATCTTTCAGTTCAAAGAGGATCAAGGAAGATAGGTAGGAAATTGTTACTGACCGGTTACGGATCGACAGATTTCTCTTTTTCTTTTTCAACCGGGAAAAGTTGTTGACTCTATTTATTTTTACTCTTTTTCTAGTCGATTTGTGCTCTACTTAACAGTGTCGGCCGACTGTTCGGTAGTGTGCGGTAATGTGTCCGGTAAACCTGTTGGCCGACAGTGGCCGACAGGTTACCGAACAGCCGAATATGGGAGCTATTGTTCACTATTGCCGTTAAAATGGAACTAAAAACATAGTCATCATTTAATGTTGGTGTATACCATTCAAGTGTATAGTGGTCCTCTTTCACTAGCTTAATAACTTGTGATTAAAATGGTTAACATAGTAATGGTTTGATCCCTGGAGTATCAGTAGCTTTTATGTGGGTGATCTGACAGTTCCTCAACCTTGAGGAATTCATCTTCAGTGTCAAGTGAATAGTGCTTGTGGGTGAATGATGTTACAAGTCTGATCCAGTGAAGTGATAGGTCAGTTTAGCCATGGTGATATGGCTGAAAGACTCCTATAAAGTTTGTCATCAGTCATCGGTTGGTTTGATCTGTCTATCTGTCAATCAGATTGGTTCGTGCTTCGACTGTCTTATGCTAGTAAAATCAAGTCAGTCTGATAGAAGTCCGTTTGTCGGTTTCATTTCTGCTGTGGATAAGTCATTTGTAAGGTGCCGGTACAGTTATAGTTGTTGACAGCTATTAAGAGGCGTTTGTTCTAAGTTAGTATACCAGCTTCTTGAGTCTGCCCTTGAAAATAATTTGTACTGTAAGTTAACTACTGAGCAGAGTCCCAGTCAGTGTTGTGGTTTGTCTGTTGATGACTAACAGCAATGCGATTGTTGGTGTCACCTTTTCTGGTGGCTCGTTGTGTTCAGTCAGTCTCGTGTTAACATTTCTGCCAGTCTCACCAATGCAGGAAGCCTGCCGGGCAGTCAGAGCAATTGATCTTGTAAACTGAGCAATCACTTTCAATGCACCAGACCTATAACAACATTGACTGACAAACACTATTCACTTGACTCTGAAGATGACTTCTGCTCAGGTTGTTGAAATGTCAGTCACCAACAACACCCGCAAGATCACACGGCACAAACTAATAATTCTTTAGCTTCTTTTACCCAAATAGCTAGGATGGCCATGCCATTAAAAGTGCATTCTCGGGGATTTCCAGTTTGGTCAATCAAGGTTAAAAACAGAGAAATAAATAATTTAAATAAACAAAGAAATAAAAAAATTGGGTAAACCCACTTGTGTCTGTATTTTCAATATAATGCCATTGTGAGGACTTAACAACTTTGATATTACGTGTACCAGGTAATTAAATGAACTCTTATTCTTGACAACAATGTTGGATACATGGAAATGTTAAATATCATGTCTAACATTAAAAAAAATTAAATGATTGGCATTCCAACCACATTATATGCCCTACCTTTAGTCTTGGTGCTGCAAGAAGGTGTGGATGTTCTCTCGGAATGCTTGTACTGCCTGTTGATAACAATATCATTATTACATACAATATTACATTTTAAGAGATGTACATTAGATAAGAGTTCGTCTATTTCAGGAGAACGTTTTATTAATACATCCTTGTCAGTGAATGACGAGAGGATATAACATGAACACACTACGACTACAATGTCGAGCAAACGTCAAACAGGGCTCGTGTCCCAGGTCCCTGTCTTTGAGGAGCAGCGGGACTATGCTCATACATGTAGCAACATCAGTGACACACAATGCTGGTTTTCTGGTTAGGTAAAAAAGAGAGTTGGAAATGTTGGTTTTCTGATGCAATGATGTATTTCAAATGAAAGTGCAAAATAAAGTGAAGTGAAGTGAAGTGAGTGGGAGGAAAACTGCCAGGAGTTAGAACCTCAGGAAACCCTTGGAGCAGGACAAGAAGCAATCAAATAATTCAAACAACAAATAGCACCAGGCCACAATCAAACCAAGGTTACACAACCCAATTTTTCAAATAAACAGAAACACAATTTTATCCTCTGGAAATGCAAAAAGTACTACTTTGAAAACTACAATTGTGCTGTAAAAGAAGAGAAAATGGAGAAAAATCTGCCACAAAATTACAATTTTAATCCCTATCTTAAGGTCTACAATGTATTCACACTTACCTCAAATACTTGACTTGAAAATGACTTGTTTTCAAGAAGCAAGCATTTTCTACAGCCAGTCTTAAGCGCTTCACATGTGACTCAAACAGAGGGAAATGGGCAAAAAAGAAACCTTGCAGGGCTCTGAATGACACAAAAAGCATCATGATGAAATCTGTCAGCCTTGCAGTAAAAATAAATAGGAGGGTGTTTGTCAATCACCTTGTCATTCTAAACAATAATGTTAATGTTAATTATTATGCACCTGCTCTGTTCTTCATCGTCTCCAAGAGCAAAAATAATTCCAATACCCAACTTTGGCCTTCGTCTCATTAGAGGAGAAACCTGTCAGAAAACACAATATACCCGAGTGGGATGTCAGCAAAAAGAACGATACAATGTAAGAAAAAGCTCATTATTCCTGTACTGAAAATAAAACACGAAGCAGAAAGTTAACATGTTTCACACTAGTCAAAAAATATTACTTGTAACAAAACAAGTTTCAGTCTAAATTACAGTGAAAGAACTTATCTTGCCCCAACACTCAACTGCACAGTCCCCAAAATCAGATAACCCTACATCAAGAACTGGATTAATAGATGCATTAAATTTGTGACCCTGTTTGCGAAAACCCAGCATGAAAAATAAGTTGACAAAAACAATACGCTGATAATGATCCACAAGTTTGACAACGTACACTGTAACACAATTTTTTAATTAATTTTCTGTGTTAGACTGATGTTTTTTAACCGTGTTAAATATGTTATCACTCGTTCATCAGGTGCGTTGACAAAGAAGCACAACAGGTTTGAATTATGACACAATGTGTGACAACGACATACAATGCATTTACAACACATTGGCAACCAGTTGCAACACCATTTTCGAGGGGTAACGCATTTGCATTGACTTTTCACCACAATCATTCCACAGCAACTCACTTCTTCAGCTGATTCTTCATTCTTTCTTCCCCAAACTGTGGTCAATACTTGTCACTTGGCTGCGATAAAGACGCCTGTGATAGCTACCACAGGGTGACGAGGCTGACAAGAAAAAGGACGATAGAGTTTCTTCTAGATAATTACCTGGAAAGAAATAACAACAAACTGTTGAAGATGCGTTCTCCCAAACTCCACTTATGTTTCTATATCACAGATAAACATGGAGAAATTTCTGTATCTCTTATTCAATAGCACAGTGAAAACAGCATCCGCTCTTTTCTCCCAGCCCGAGTGGCGTTTTGCGAGGATGTCTGCGATTACTGCCAAAAATCCCATACTGATGGCGCAAATCTGTCCCACATCTCTTCATGAGCACTGATTGGTTCAATGGTAATATTATGCATAATTAAGTCCAGAAAACATGCAGGACATTGAAAACTCTCACCAAAACAAAACGACATCTTGATCTGGGTGTGTTGTATAAAATGAGGTTGAGTAGCCTACATGACCTCTATAGTTCCATGCCCATTTTGGCACCTTTGTATGTTTTCTGTTCAGTTTAACTTGACCTTTTTGCCAGTGAAAATAGGTTTTGGTGTGTTGAAAGCACGGTAACACACGCTTTAAGCATAATTTCTCACGAGGTTTGACATGAACTTTCTCGAGAATGCTTGGAAATTTAATCGTGGGGTCACTTGAAATAGTATTCCAAATCTTACCGTGCTTCAAGTAGATTTTTAGTAAATAATTTTTTGCACTAATTGTTTGAACTTTGAGCAGAATCCATCTTAATTACTTTTTAGTGATCCTGTTCATGTACAACAAGTTGAAGTGTCCAACTTAGTTTTCTCTATGCTGTCTTCACTGAGTGGCCTCTGGGATATTAAGATGTCTGCTGAGTTTGTAAGTGCTTAATATACAGATTAATTTTTTGCTCTCTTTGACAGTAATTTGGAACAATTCTTTTTCTGATAAATAGTTCTGAAATGAAGTTCATTAGAAGAATTTGTCTCTTTCAGTGTCTCATGCACTTGGAAGATAAACTGAAAGAAATTTACTTGAAAAGCAAGGTAAGGTGACATTAGGTACTGCAATTTTGAATGTTTGGAATTATTTTACTGTCACGCAACGCTCTTAGAAAAACGTCGTGTGATGATTCCAACCATGCAGGCAGGCATGCCAATGGTGACGACCCATTTTGGGCTGAACAGTCAAAGAACAAAGAAATGAAAAGTAATTCTTTTTGGTTACAGGTTATAACAGAAAGACTGAGAGACAGAAGGAAGGCATTGACTCGTGACGATCTCACAAAAATGTTGGGGTAAGAGTTTTTTATGGTGTAAAATTTGTGTTACTGTTACATACTAAGATTGACAAATTGAAATTCCAGTTTTTCTTGTCACCCCAGTACACACCCATCATGTATGACTTGCGGTTCTGGCGTGCTGGTAGTCTCCTTTGCAGCCATTTTTTAGTCGTTGGTCACACAGTGTTGTTTCTTGTGTGACGACCCGAATGATAGCTGCAAAGCTAAGGACACTACATCATGTAGATTATGATAAGATCCCCTTTCCTCTGCAGTGTAAGGGGAGTGGTCTAGTGCCATCCCCCTTGGCCCCTATCTCATACTCTCATCCCAATATGAGACTGAATACGAACAAAGACTAAGTTGCTTAAGTTGAAACTTCTTATGGGTATTGTTTCATTTTTTCAGTGTGGATGATAATGATGTGCCGTTGCTGCTGGCAGTGGCTAGTACCCATTCCCTACAGAGTATGCCATTAGTCAGCTAAACACCAAATTGGGATGTTCTGAAAACAGAGCTTCGGTGACGTCTTGCCCGTAGATGATGTGACAATACGTGACCGAGTGTGGTGCACATTGCGCTACTTGTCCTTTTTGGAAAGTGACATTTGCTTCACCTTCTGGGCTGAGTTGTTAAAAGCCTGTTTAAGCTAACCCAGCATTAGGGAGAATTTTGATGTCAGT
>JAHPZR010007878.1:22500-30000 GCA_019787425.1 Platygyra sinensis | reverse complement strand
CCTTGCTGGATCATGCAAAATTGAGGCACCATTTATAGCAAATATCAAAATGGAAAGGTGAAGGTGGGCAGAAAAGCCTTTAATATTGGGGAGGCCAGTATGTTGCCATTGTAAAATACAAAATATAGACGGCAAACTGATCCCGACGGCAGATATGACCAAAATGAAATAAAACGGAGTAAAGGACTAAATTATTTTAAACAAAATTGCCCTATATTCCAGTTTGCAATACAAACCTTCCTCAATGGCTGAGTGGAAAAATAGATATGTGAAAAGAAAACCGTTACAAATAAAAATATAAAAATATGGGACAATGATTGGTAGGCTATGAGTAAATAAGTGTCAGATGTGGACATCACTGGCGTGCTTCATCTCTTCTGTTTAATTGCCATTGTAACCATGTGTGACAGAACTACTGTATTGCTCATACTGTGAAGCACAGTAGAATTTAACTTCAAAGAATCAAACATTTTTTATACAAATTGGCCGAGATATTTTTTCATCATAGTTTGAGTGTATGACGTCATCACTTGGCTAATTTGCATATTTTGGAATCTTAAACAAAAAAGATATTTGACAGCAAACAGCATTTTTCTCCTTACTGTAAATCTTCAACAAATGAATATATGAAGCTGGCTTGATAGCTCAGTTGGTAGAGCACTGCACCGGTACCACAGAGGTCATGGCTTCGAATCCCGTTCAGTCCAGACTCCCTTGTGTCGAACAGAAGCGGAGTGATGATGAGTGATCAGTTACCCTGGTTACAAATGGTCAGTTGTAACTGTCAATCGCGGAAGTATTTACTGTGATTCTGTAATTTTCTCGTAGATGGTTGACAATCATCGCTAACTGAGTGCAAGTTGTGATATGAAACCCTTGGAATGGGAACTGGAAGTTCAGTCGATAACAGAGTCGCCGGAAAAAGCAAAACATTTCACGTCACTGTCAAGGATGCGAAGGACGCGCGGCCACAATCAGTGCTATCCTATTGCGCGGAGGTTCATGTTCGTGACGAAGCTTCTCAGTGTATCGATGTTATGTTCATCTGTGACGAGTGGGGCTCCACCAAGGGAGGTGGGTCACCCCAAAACGCAGACCATGCAGACTGCAGACTGCAGACTGCAGACCGTGCAGACCATGCAGACTGTGCAGACCGCGCAGACTGAGTCCTTTTTTAACTCATTCATTGCGAAGCAATGGATGAGTTTTTGCAGAGAGGGGAAAACGGCGTTAGCAGAAATCTGCGTAGACGGATGTGACGTCTTTAGCAAAAATAGCGGAAGTGACGTAACAAATTGGTTGGATTTGCGCAACCGCTGACCTAGTAGTCAACTTGCCACGAATAGCAAACATGACAAGCCTAATTAATGCACTTTCTGGATGATTGCAAAACACCGCGAGAGAATTTGTGTAATAAATGTAGGCATTCAGTGAATAAAATGAGACCAAAACATATCTGTAGATATATATTTAAATATTTATTTTTTTCTCCGAAAATGAGCCCGCGTACCTACCCTTCCCTCCATCTCGTGTTACGTGCCCAAGAAGGCAGCCATATTTTACGAATGTTGTCCACGCCAGATGGGATGTATACTGTATTAGTTGATACATGGAGTGAATTTGGTTAAAAATGTTGAAAAATTCTAGAATTTGTGGAGCCCTAACTGGCTTGAGATATTCGTCAGATTCGTCGGCGTCCATTACGGTCATTACGAGCTCAATGAGTCTTCTCAGCTCATTGAAGGCAGCCATTGTGGATTTTGACTTCAATCGTTTGTGATTTCTGGTGAGTAAATATTGCTTTCTTTAATTGTTTAAATTTGCTTTAAGCAAAACATACAGCCCACACGTCAAATCGAAATGACCCAGAACTAAACTAAAGTCTGTTTCAGACTAATTAAGAGTCCAGAAATATTCGCCAGGGCTACGATCGCTGCGTGACAATTGCTACAAAGCTCCATTCACTAATAAGCTTATTTACAGCATTATGAAATTGCTAGTTCCACTGAAATGCCAGATGACTACTATTGCTTTATAATAATGGCCCTAAGTCGAATAATAATATTATCAGTAACAGATGATATCCTGAAATGCATAAGGTGGAATGGAATCTGTACTTCGTTGCTGATTATCGTCGCTCGTGTGTTACACGCGTAGACCCAGATTGATCAGGCAAAACAAGACATCAAGTTTAATGAATCTAACCATGATACCAAAACTGACAATCTTACAAGCTGTGTAATACTTGGTGACTATTGTAGTCACCCAAATGGGATTGAAATGCAGGTAAATTATCTATTCAATATCTCAGGTTGTTGAAAACAGAGTTGATCAGAGTTATCTGCAGTGTGTTTGCTTTCACTCAAGACTCTTGTCCTGCTAGGCCCGAGTTTACTTAAAAGAGATGTGCCCTATTTCTGGTATCTTCCAAATTATTTTTATTTATATCTTCATCTTTTTTATCTATTTAATTTCAGGGGCAGCAGTTAATGTTACATCTACTGGATTATTCCTGGCTACCCATAATAGTTATTTAAATAAAAAAAGTAATAAGTAATTATTATAAACAATACAGTCAAATGAATAATGACAATGACAACCCAAGAACTTTAAATGATAAATACTTTGAGTTCAGGGTGGATTTTCTTGCAAACTGACTCCATCAGACTTCAACGCTTTCCTTAGAAAACCAAGCTAACACACTTTCAACTTCATTTAGCCAGCAGATAACTGATGTACAATTTGTAGCTCACCACCTTAATTTCGTCTAGACCTGTATTTTTTGTAATATGGTACATGTTTAAAACAGTTACACAAGCTTTCTCAAGGTGTACTGATAAATGTTGCACTAATCACTTACATTTTTTGAATAAAATATCATACGTAAACTGTAACAAGCAAACAACGAGGCTTTCACTTCATTTAGATGACACAACATTTACTAAACAATGAACACAAATGCTTGACAACAAAACATAAAGAATGATGCTATATTGTCCTAATCTATTATACAGCAAATGATTCATTTACCCAATCAGTCAATTGTAAGCCTGCTGATAGCTAAGATACATGTCAGGAAGAAGCTTGATGCTTATTGATGCACCACCAAAATTGTTAAACGCTATAATACACAAGAAACACTTAATTCATTTCATGGCTAAGAGCATGAATGAGTTGGCTCATAAGAGCCCTTTGATTTGATAATTTGGCTCAGGGCTGACTTTACTTCTGCATGAAGAGATGGTTTTCTTAATTGTAGAGATGCTGATTTTGTCCGAATCTTTTGCGAATATTTTTACTTTGTTAAGAAGTTCAGTAAGTCCTCAAATGGCTAGCCTGCAGAACAGACGTAATTTTTTTGCGTATTTCAGGCAAACATAGGCGAAAGCGAGGCGAGTGCGAAGCGCAACTTGCGTGCGAGGAGAGGAGCGCTAAAAAATAACGCTAAAAATAGCGCTAAAATATAACGCTAAAAAATAGCGCTAAAATATAACGCTAAAAAATAGCGCTAAAAATAGCGCTAAAATATAACGCTAAAAAATAGCGCTAAAATATGGCGCTAAAAAATAGCGCTCCTTCCCTCGCACGCAGCTCACGCTTCGCGCTCGCCTCGCTTTCGCCTCTCTTTGCCTGAAATACGCAAAAAAATTTCCCTTTTCTGCAGGATATCAGCTGGCAGGCTGATGGAGGTCAAATTACATACAATACTTTATTTCAAAATAACATACAAATACGTAGTTATTGAGAAAAAGGAAACCCAGAGGTCAGCCCTATATCAAGGGTCTCCTAAAGATTAAATATAAAATCTAAGGTCACTATAAAAACTAGTTAATAAAAATAAGAAAAAGAAAAACAGAATCAATACCGTAAACGTCCATGTATAAGCCGCACTTTTTTTCACTAAATTGAAGCCCAAAATCAAGGGTGCGGCTTATCCACAGATACATCTGTGTTTGGAGTTCGCAAACACCTAATTAATATTCATAAAACTTCTTAAGTTGTCAAGAAATAAACATAAAAGAAACTGAGAGTTTGTTGCTGTTGTTCGTTGACTTTTTTCACGAGTGGCGGCTCCTAAAGGAGCCGTTTATGTCTTTGAGTGTTTATCGGCGAATCTTGCTCTCCATGAGTTCTTTCAAGCGATTAATTTCCACTTTACTCGAACAACTAAACACCAACCTACAAGGAATCTCCATTCCTCTACACAGCTGTTTTCAGTGACGTCTACGGCCAGTCAATTCCACGCATATCTTTCCGCCACGTGCGATAAAATACCACAAAATTCGCGAGTACTCACGACGGAAATGGCCGACTATTTCATTGTTTTTGACCACTTTCTGGGCAAATTTGTCGACTTTGTTGTCAAGCTCCTGATCTACCTGAAGTTTTTCGCCTATTGCGGGTTTTCAAACAACTTTATAGACGTGATATCCCCGAACAGCCGAGTCAAAAGTAGATTTGTCCTTGTTTGAACTGCGATGCTTTTTGCTCGACCCAGGCCCTGTCCCAGACTCCTCCCCACATTGAAAGCTTGGCTACTAAGCACTCGTTTGTTTTGTTGCAATGGTAAAGTTTTTGGCGTGTTTCGAAGTGATAATCTTGAAAAATTGGGTAAAAAGAGCATTTTAAGTTGAAGATGTCATAAATTCAAACAGAAAAGAAGGTACAGCAAATGAAATTTCACTTTCTTTAGACTTGATAAATGTGAAAGATGGCAGCAACTTCCGTGTCCAGTGTTTTGGACACCTTGATTGTTTGTCCTTGTTTGCTCATAGCAAATACAACTCTGCTGGTATTTAAAACTTTATTGTTTTTATTTTTTTCTAAAATCTGCCCTTCCAAATTGGGAGTGCGGCTTATCTACGGATGCGGCTTATACATGGACGTTTACGGTATTTAGGTCCCAGGTACCAAATTGAAGAAACGTCTGGCTCGAGGAGATCCTGGGAAAAACTGACTGGATCGTATCGCCAAACAACACGACATCGATTATGCCCGAGCCAAGAACTTTACAGGACAAATGGAGAGCCGATGCTAAGATGATAGAATCGATTAACAAATTGCCGGCAAAAAAACTTTTGACCGAGAAAGTAATTCGTAAAAATTATGAAGCCAAGAAGTGGAATGAAATTGTAATGTTTCTTTATAAAGTTTGTTTACTACTACGCATGCGTGTTTATTGAGTACCATCTTTATAATTTAATTACATGCCGACACAGTAACACCTCCCACATGGGTGAGCAAATTGCTCCAGGGTTCAATATATAAGAATCATTCTGTCTATTAACGAATAGGGTTTGATACCACTTTCTTAGGCTGCCATCTTGGACATGTTAATTAAGGTTAAGTCACGTCATCAGGATGACGTCATTAGGGCTTAGGGTTAAAAACTCCATGAAGGTTTGAGGGCTAGGGTTTATTTCCATAAAAAATCGATAATCGATATTTACTCGTTTGCATAAAAAATCGATAAAATCAGCCCTGATCTAGCCCATACCACTACTTAACAGTATGGGCCTTTTGGTAGTCTTGCAATTGGAATGAGTACAAGTTAAATCCCTTAATGAGGATCCATTGGAGGGTAAGTCTGGTGCAAGCATCTGCAGTAATTGCAGCTCCAATAGGGTTACCTGGAATATTTCAATGAGTGTCCCATGCACAGTTCTTTGCAGAGGTATGACAAGAAATAACGGTATAGGCCATTTGAAAGTCTTGCAATTGGAATGAGTACAAGTTAAATCCTTTAAGGGGGATCTATTGGAGGGTAAGTCTGGTGCAAGCATCTGCAGTAATTGCAGCTCCAGTAGGGTTGACTGGAATATTTCAATGAGTGTTCCATGCACAGTTCCTTGCAGAGGTAATGACAAGAAATAACAGTACAGGCCGTTTGGAAGTCTTGCAATTGGAATGAGTACAAGTTGAATCCTTTAACGAGGATCCATTGTAGGCTGTCTGGTGCAAGCATCCGCGACAATTGCAGCTCTAATAGGGTTGACTGGAATATTTTGACGACAGTGTCCCATGCACAGTTCATTGCAGAGGTAATGACAAGAAATGACAATACAAGGCTTTTCCAAGTCTTGCAATTGGAATGAGTACAACTTAATCCTTTAAGGAGGATACATTGGGGGGTAAGCCTGGTGCAAGCATCCGTGGTAGTTGTAGCTCCAAAAGGGTTGACTGGAACATTTCCATGAGTGTCCATGCACAGTTCATTGTTCGCTACCGTGTGAAATAGTTTGCGTGATATCATGCTATTGAAAAAACAAACAGATTGGTCTATTGATAAGCAGAGTTGTTTGAACTTCTTATCTTAGAGTTATTTCAGTTCTTCATCTTAAATGATTCAGTGGGAATGTGTGAAATAAAAAAAAGTCGGAAAGAGTAACAATTGGGCAATAATAAATTAAAAGTTAAGATATGCATCAAAGTGACTTCATGGAAAATTCTCTCAAGGAAATAATTTTTATGGGCCACCTGTAAGTTTTCCCAGGGAGTACAAAAAAGAACCTGTATTGATTTAGTTATATTTATTTACCTGACTGTAATCAGTATCATCAGTAGTTAGTAAGGTTGTTAGCTAGTTAGTAAGTTAGTTCGTTCGTTAGTTTGTTAGTTAGATAGTTTATTTAGCTAGGGAGGTAATTAGTAGCTAGTTAATAAATTGTTTGTAGCATACCTTGATTAAGTTTTTTTTTAATGGGTAGACTAGCACATATGGTTCGTTAGTTCCCTTCTAGTCTTCCCCACTGCATTATTATGTATTTTGATTGTTATCAATGTAATATTGCTATTTTCTTTTTTTTTCCTATTCTTATTATTATGTTGTAATTGCAGTGTAAATGAAATAAATAAATAAATATAACAGACAGTATTTGATAAGTTTGCTGATGTTAGCTCTATCACTTAAGGTCTATAAATGGTTCAGCTTCCAAAGGTTAACTATCTTGTGAAAGGAAACAATTTTAAACAAAATTCAGTCCCAAGTAAAGCTTAAGAGATGCCACAAACACTGTCTAAAGGACATCTTAAGACAATGTTTGGTACATCCATATGATTATGTTAAACAGGTGCCAAATTTCAAGCCTCGTGGCTGCCACTGAAGGCCTGATGGCCGAATTTTCAAGTTTTGCAAATTTGGCCCTACTCTTTTCCTTTTCTCTGTTCTTGAAGTTTCGGTATAATTTATCAATCTTCTCTCTTAGTAATATTGGAGAAACTTTCATACAGCTCTCTTGCAAATGTTCAGCAATTTGCGTCCAAGAAATCCCTCTCTCTTTTGAACCTGGTTGGTACTTGTGGGGCTCTTCAACCAGTACTTCTCTGAGAAGCAAAGTTTTGTGTTTCCTTGTTTTGTTCATTTCCCCATCGCTACAAAAAAAATCAGAAGTGTCAACCATATCACAACAACTCACTGTTTATATCTCTTATGCATGTTTGGAGCGTAAAGGGTGAAATTTCTATTTAAGGCCTTCAGTTTTCAATTTAAATTTATTCAAT
>JAHPZR010007878.1:0-15000 GCA_019787425.1 Platygyra sinensis | reverse complement strand
TCTGGGATTGACTGTAATTTTTCCTGTGGAATCATAAATTCGGCATACAGCAGTTTTACTGCGTCTTGTTTTATCCAAATTTAAAAGTATTTCAAGTTTTTCTCGCTGTTCTCATAGCAGTTGATTCTAGAACGCACAATGCATCCACGCACAATGTAGTCATGGAGAAGTTCATATTCCTGTTTTGCTACTTCGAGGTTGTTTACATTGTTTTGTGAAGGGTCATTATCACAGATCAATTCATATCTTTTGATGTTCTTTTCCGCTTCAGCTAGGCGTGCTCTGCGCTCTCTGGCCTTTCCTTTGCTGTATTTCATAGTACAAAATCTTACTCTGTATTTTATTAAGTCCCACAGAACTCGCTTGTCAGTAACTTCTTTAAATTCGTCAAGCCATTCAGAGTATTTTAAAGACATAAGTTTAGTATAGGATGAATCTTCTAATAAACTGGAATTGAATTTCCAATAGGAAGGACCGTGTGATTGCTTTTCTAAACTGTTCAAAAGCAGGGTAATCGCTGAATGGTCTGACTTGATAGCAGGAGTAATATCAGTTTTAGATACATTGTCTTGAACAGCATTACTTATGAGCCAGAAGTCCAGCCGACGTCTAATAAAGGGCTTTTTCTGAGTCCAAGTAAAGCTTTTTTTTTCGGGATGATGTATGCACTAAATATCAATAAGATCGTAAGTCATCATTAGTTCCTTAATCCCTTTGCACTGAAGGTTTTGTCTCAATTCTTCCCCCGAGATTATCTAGCGTAGGATTGAGGTGAGTATTGAAATTGCCACCGATAATGATCTCGCAATCTGGATCTAGATCGAGCTCATCCAGTGCGGATTTAATGTCGTCGAAAAATTTACATTGTTCACGACTTTTAGTGGGTGCGTATAAATTAACCAACAGGAAAGGCGAGTCTTGAATGGTTGCTTCGACAAGAATGTACCTGCCTTTGGTGTCAATATACTCGCTTTTAATTTCGAAATGAAGCTCCTTATTGAATAGGATTAACACTCCTCTGCTATGATTGGTACCATGAGCAAACAACATTTTACCTTGCCACTGAAACTTCCATTCATTCTCAATGTTTGGAGTCCTGTAGGTTTCTTGTAAAAAAACTATATCGGCATTTTGCTGCTTAACCCATGTAAAGATAGATTTTCTTTTGAAATAGTCACGAATCCCTCGAGCATTCAGAGACAATAGGTTAAAATTATAATTAGCCATGAATCTCAGTTGGAACCACTGAAAGGCTCGCCATAAAACAATATATGAGTGAAAGCTTAAAAAAAGAAGGAACAGTGGGTAATTTAAGAAAAAGAAGCATCTGGAGAACTTGCACACAAACAAACACACAAGCATACTACTGAAAACTACAAACACTACGCAAAAACATAGAAACAAGTGCTACTTACCAACCGCCCCAAAACTAGTTGTATGGGCATGCCTACACTTCGGGTGTTGCTCCAGGAGTTACAGAACTCAACTCCAAAAAAGTATGCTGCTAAAATTTACATAATTCAGCACGTAGATAAATTCAAAAATAACACTTCTAAGATTTACATAATTTAGCAGGGTGGCAGATTGGACTGCAGTAGAAGTTAAATCTTTCATTAGTAAACAAACCATTAAAGTTCTCAGTAGTAGAAAAAAAAATTAACAGAGGACACATGTTCATTCCAAAGGTTGATCTGGCGGCAGAAATGTGACCTCTCAGGCGAAAACATTCCAAACAGTCAGCCGTTCTTAAACGGATAGCCGTTCCTAAGCCGTTCATGAGTGGTTGGAACGGACTGGCATGCCGTTCGAATGCCTCGAGCTATCCGTTCATAAAAATTCATCATCCGTTCGAGAAAACTCATGAGCCGTTCGAACGGCTCAAGCTATCCGTTCGAAAAAAATCATCAGCCGTTCGAACGGCTTGAGCTATCCGTTCGAGAAAATTCATAAGCCGTTCGAACGGCTCGAGCTGTCCGTTCGAAATAAATCATCAGCCGTTCGGACGGCTCGAGCTATCCGTTCGAGAAATTCATCAGCCGCTCGAACGGCTCGAGCTATCCGTTCGAGAAAGTAATTCATCGGCCGTTCGAATGGCTCGAGCAAAAAAAAAACAGTAATTTTTTTTGAAGCTGTTCTGTTCTTTGTTTACCTTCGCTTAATAAATCTCATTCCTGTCACAACTTTTCTCACGAAAACAATTAAAAAACACCGCTTGTCAAAAAATCATGTTTTCTCACTAAAAATTAAATGCGGAGCATATATAAATTTATATTCGTTTGAAAAGGTCAAGAGTATGACTTCTCCCGGCTATTGTTTTTCTTTTAGGTGAACATATAAATGCTCAGATTACGAAATCACACCGAACCCACGTGTTACACAAACTATCTTCAAAACTCTGCCTTCGAAGCAGGATTATTGCTTGGGAGCCGAAACTTTGAATAGCAACATCTTTTTCCAACTTTTCTGAGGTGATTTAGGCGAAAAAATGACCTTTGACAGCTACAAAAGAGAACGAAACAAAACCAGAGCAGACAGCATAACGAGTCGAAAATTTATTCATGTGTGGGGTTGGCACTAAAACAAAAATAAAGCTTGTTTCTGGATGATTTCAGCCTTATAAGCTAGCAAATGGTTCAAAATTACTTACTCCAACCTTAAAAATGTCCTGACTTCCATTTCCGGAAGATTTGGCCGCACTCTTGGGCAAATAAAGCATTTCCCGATGTCCGCCATAATGCTTTAATACATACTAATTAGCCAACAAAATGGTACGTCTACCGAGGGTGGGGAGGGGGGGCCGATTGGGTAATTACTAGTATGAGTTTTTTTTTATGTTCTAGTCCGTTATTCTCTGTTGTTCAACTCTGAAATTATACCAAAACAATTATTCGCCGAAGGCTCAGTGAATATTAAATCGAAAGCCTTACGGTCCTTACCGTGTTCGTGGCAGCTTTAGAAACCAAGCGCTTCTGCCTTGCGAGAAATTAATTTGAAGATAAACATTGCTCACAAAATAAATTTTACACTTAATGCACTACGAGCTCTTCATTTCCCCATGCGCTTCGTTTAGCTTGTGTTTTTTGCTCAAAAATTTTGGATTGTAATCGGCCAATAAGAAAATGGCATAGTTTCCCATAAGGTTCGCATCTTCCGAGATATGTTTGAGATTTATCACTCATTTCAATGCAAACACAAACTTGCGTGGATCATTCATATGCTAAGTTGAAAACAATCATTTTCCAATTGTCCAATAAACCTTGAGATTTTCTATCTTTGACACTATAAAAGGACTTAAAGCGATTCTCATCTACACACAGAAGTCTGATTCAACTAAGTAACGTGTTTATTTGGCAAATTATTTTTGTTTTCAAATAAGCCCCCTCCTTTTCGAATGTTCCAAGCCAAAACACGACTCCATCACGGCATGAAATTGAGGTGTATTGTAGAGGCCTGGAAACGAGAATCTCGATGACAACAACTGATGCATCTGTGACTCCACGCGTATTTTGAGAGAAAATTCAAACAGTTAGACAAAGAAGCATGGCAGATCTCATCCCAGAAATAGACGAAAGTCCAAATCGGTGATAATTTCCTTCGGATCTTATCGTTTGTTTAGGAAGTGTTAGAAATGCAAATCACTTAGTTTCAATCGGGCTACGCACGTGCTGAAAAAGTTTGATTACATAACAATGTCACATGCTCTGACGAGCACAAAAAAGATGGCGGTATTAGATCAAGATAACACCCGTAGGACATTCAAGTTACAGTTTCACTGGCGAACGTTTGCAATTATTCCACTATGTCAGAGCTTCGATCAATCGTAAGTGATTCAAGATTTAAGTAAACTTATGTTTGTATTCTCCATCAAATGTCAATGGGCCCTTTGCAGTTTACGATCACATGGTACAAAAACCGCCATGCTGGAGAGCAAACCGCCCACTCGGACCTCCAAAACAAAAGAATATTTAGTTAAGTTGCTTTGTTTTGGAGGTCCCAGTGGGCAGTTTGCTCTCCAGCATGGCGGTTTTTGTACCATGTGATCGTAAACTGCAAAGGGCCCATTAAGGTAATTCCCCTGAAATAAAACTGACAATAGATTTTCGTTCAAACTTTGCCCACTGAATATTTATGATATGAGAACTTATATTTTGAAATAAAAAAGGGGGGTGCCCTTACTCATTAAGGAGCACTGAGGCATTGAAAATGACCCATTTTGGCATTATTTAATGCTTATTAGAAGAACGCATTCCCAGTAATAATTGTAAATTTTTGTGACCGAGACTCATGAGAACACGCATTAAACTGGAGTCAATGCATTGTATCGGACACAAATAAATTTTTTAAGTTTGATTTAGACAGAAAGCTGAATTCTTAATTAAAATTTCAACCAAATTTCTTGACATGGTTACCATAGGGCAAAATAGACAAGACCACAGTTTACTTGCTATTTTCGTTATTTATTCAATTTTCAGCAATAGGAATCAAATCGGTCTTTCCTCAAGCAAAGTTTATGATAAGTTGATTACAATAACTGAAAAAAAGTTGGGGTGCCCATGCTCGTTGGTGAGCCATAGCCATTTTCCAACTGACAGCGCTCAATATCAAGGCAAATCTGCCATGTTTTCACTATGCGTGTGCACGCGGACGCGCTAAATGACGCCATAAATTATGCGCAGAAAGGATGCGCAGTGCAATTGTGAGGAATAACCTTAAATAATTCAGAGAATTATCATGTCTACTTCTTGCTGTTTGAGCGGTTTGTTTAATGAGCGGGTGTTTAACCAGCATTAGTTAAAAAACGCATTATGATCGAACAATTAGTAGGGTCATCACATCAGATTTACCAGCCGCTTTTTTGAGCTGTTAAAACGTTTTCTTACGTAAAATTTAACGACTTCCCATAGCCGTTTAATTAACGGATGCCTTTCTAAGCCGTTAAAACGTTTGTGACATAAAATTAATGGCTATCGTTAGCCGTTAAAGCGGCTCTTTATAAAATGTTTAACGGATGATGTTTGCCGTTTTAACGACATCCGTTGAAAATCAAACGGGTTGCGTTAAAATGTTAACAGGTTTTCATAACGTTAAAACGAGTAATAAACGGAATGTTAACGTTTTTAGGCGTTTTAACAGGAAGCCGTTAATGTATGTTTTCCCGTGGAAGGTCACATTTAAAGAGTATTTGTGACCTTCCACGGGAAAACATACATTAATGCTTTTCCGTTTAATGGCTTAAAGCGTTTGTTAGTCGTTTGGTTACCGTTAAAACGGTTTAGAAAATCGTTAGAACCGTTAGAACGCCCGTTAAAATTTCCACTCTAGCCATTTACAGCATTGGAAAAGTCGTTAAAAGTGTTTTCACTGTCCGTTAAAAGCGCTAGTAAAAACCGTTCAAATTTGTGACCACACACGGGAAAACGTACACTAACGATTTTCCGTTAAACGGCTAAAAACTAACAGTTAGCTAATGGATAGCTAACGATCTTGAAAGCATTCTAGCGTTTGTCTTAAGTACTCTAACGGAATGCCCAAAGTGTTTAACGGTTTGGCGAATTCACCTAACGAATTGCTCAAAACATGAAACGTTTTCTCAACCTCCTCTAACGGAAAGCTCAAAGCGTTAAACGGTTACGTAAAACAACGGAAACGGTTGCCTAACGGATAATGCCGACCTAAAAGCAATAATAACAGCTTACGGTCTGCTCACGAATAATGCTGACCTAAAAGCATTAGTAAAAACAACTGTGTCAAGAAAAAGTTCGCGGTAACATAACAGCGAATTCAACCAAACGAAGACAAACGATTTTCAAAACAATACTGGGAATGCCATATATTATAGCGTCATTTACTGTACAACAGCTAACAATATAACTTACTCAGTTGGATACTGGTGGGCTTCCTTTTTAAGAGTTCGCAAGTGAAGAACAAAAACAAAATGCTTTATCGTGCGCTTGAGTTTAACATCTCGACCAAGAAGGTCGGAAAATGTTGCCAGAGTTGAACATCTCAATGAAGAATGTCGGAAAATGTCAGTCGTTTCTGTGAGAAGATTGCAGTTTGCAAAGCCATTTCGAAAAGAACAAAGATATCACCAAAATTCAAGAATGAAGACAAGTCAATTTATATTTCAAATGAAGTAAAGACACGAACGCCTTCCTAATGCAGACTCGTTCCCAGTCCCTACTTATTTTTCCATTAAGGGGATGAAAGACTGGGGAGAAATGATGTTCCAGTCAAGTCCTGACGTTTACGGCAAACGGCAAAAATGAAACTTTTGCCGCTCATCTTCAGCTCTCTGTACAGTAGAATCAAAATATTTGTATTGCTTGTGAATAGCAAGAGACGCTTTTCTATTTATGTATGATTTATTTAAGGATTGCAAGAAAAGAATAGAAAATCAGAGGTAATCTTTGCCATTTGTCGTCTGCCGTAAATGTGATGCTTAAACTCTACTGTCACGTTCTGTTTACATGTGACAGTGAGTCTGCAAACATACTAAGTGGGTGTAGATGAATCAAAAATGTCATGCAGTTCTGAGAGCTTTGTTTCACGCTGCTGTGAAGCAAATGCCAGAAATCTGTCTGTGTTCGCAGGCAGCCTACGTATTTTCCGAATTTTGAAAATTCACAGAAAATCGTACAACTATAAATTTTTCACCAATGTGAGTAGGAACAAAAGGACTTTTTTGACACCTATGAAAAAAATTAGGAGTTAAGGGTACTTAAAGAAAAGCAAATAAATTACACAATGCAATGATCTTTTATTCACACACTATAAAATGATTTACAAATTACAAATTTAAAGTGCAACTTTCAACTGAAAAAGCTAACAATTCAACTGGATTACAATAATGTTTCTAACCCTCCCTCCCCGATACGAACTTGCTGGCCCGACACCTATCATTAATTTTTCCCTTGATGAATTTCCAACATTTCTCTTTCTCTTCCAGCGAGTCTATTGGGAATTTTGTAAACACTAAAACCTTGAGTGAATTTAACCTTGTAGTATCTAGGCGCAGCTTCTTGTGTGTTCCTTCTGTGTTGCTGCTACTCAGCTCCTGTTTCGTGAAAAAGTAAGGAAGCAGCTTTACAGCAACTCGGTGCGGAACTTGCTCCGACTGCAAAACGGACTGCACCCCCTACCTCCTCGCTTATCGACGCTGGGCTTGGCATGACTCTTGCTGTTTTGGAAGATGCTGGTGTACGGGGCGCTGCAGGTGGATCTAACATAGTGGGACAACTGTCTCGAGAATTGACACCTTCCATGACGTAGGATAACGCCATAAGGTCGTCTTCGTCAATCGTCTGGAGGTCTGTGGGCAATGTCTGCTGTAAGTCGGCCGTTTTTTCATTTTGGGTAGTGCTTGTACCGAGCTGCAATAATAACAAAAAACAATTAATCAATAACAACAATACATGGATGTTTTGCTTCTCCATATCAATGTAAATAACGTAAATAGCACAGTTAAAGTCATTGTTGCATGCAATCTTGTATAAATAAATCACACGTATTAAAGCAACGCATGAACAATAGTGATTTTCGACACACGGGTTTGTGACTTTAACTCACCAAACTATAGTTGGTAGATGCTCCAGAGACTCTAATCCCCCCTGGATTCTTTTCAATGCCTTTGCAAAGTTGTCCTCCATAACAGCGACTGAATCTTCTACACGCTCCATCATCTATATGAAAATGAAATGAAAAAAAAAAGTTACAAACTTGTATCTTGTATGAGCACACTTTTGTTTGTTAGCTTTTTTAACATGTTTATAGTACAGTGGAACCTTGATCTAACGAACCCCTATTTAACGAAGTCTTCAATATAACGAACGATATTCTACGTCCTGGCCAAATTTACAGTAAAATGTATGGAATAGAACCTCGATATAACGAATTCTTCAATATAATGAATTCTTTGATATAACGAATTCTTCGATATAATGAACATAATCCGGAAGCCCAAATGTAAAATCTACCTCGATATAACGAATTACAATGTCATCACGCGACAGAAGACAAACGCTGAACATATCAACAGTCAATTAATCCTGTAATCCTTATGGTAAAGAGACAGCAACCTTTTAGTCAACGGCTTATCATATGCCATAGACATTGGCACCATAGTATTTCCACAGAAGTCACCTGTGTGACAAATCAATCGTTAACTATGACCTTGATATAAATTTGGCTGGTCCCCAGCGACTTCATTAAATCGAGGTTCCACTGTAGGCCATTAAATTGTATTAAGTAAAACCATTATATCAAATCGATCTTTCCAGCAAAAGCCATGTCAGAACCTAAGTTACGTCGCCCCAGCATAGAAGTTGTAATTGCAAAATTTTACCAGATTTGTGTTCGCGTTGTACTTCGCAAGTCGTTCGAGTTAATCGATGAATAGATTACAAACTTTTACTGCATAAGCGAAGTTACATGTAATAAGTCGCTCGAGTTAATCGATCGACTGCTATATCGAACATGGACTATTACAAACGTATCGCCTGCAAAAACTGCCGTGCTTCTTCGCTCCCATAAGTTAGGCAAATACAATCTTGTAAGCATATATACACTTAAATTATATCATGGAGCAAAGTAACCCTTGTACGGAGCGAAGGGACTTTGATTATGGAGCGAACTGACTTTTGGTGGGGGCGAAGTGACTAGGGGCGAAATGACCATGGGGCAAATGACCGGATACCAAGTGACCATAATCCTTGATAATAGCAACTGAAAATGCGATCATACTAATCATTCTTCTTACCCTACACAGGTTTTCTTGTATATTATGCTGCCATTTCAGGACATCAGCATTGGCTTGCTGCAGGTCCCGAAGCTGATCTTTTAATGCAACACGCTCTTCAGTCCTGGCAGTCAACTGCTGTCTGATGGACTCGACCTCTCGTTCGTCCTTTTCTGTGTGAGATAAACCAGTGTATCTCTTGGTTTCGCTAGGTTTCATCCTCTTGGCTGCTCGCTTTGATGCCCAATCAACCTCTCGTTCCTTTTGGTCCGCCAAGAAGCCGTGATACGGATGCGTTGTGCCGAGTTCGTTTGATGACTGGTTTGTTTGCTTGTTGGATTTTCCTCTTGGTTGGCCGTCAGTGCGGGAAGATAGTTTCGCTAGGAGTTAAAATTATTTAAGTAAATTTGCTGAAGAGTCAATTAACAGGTCGTATACATAATAGGAAATGGCATAGACTACGAGTAGTCCCTCTTTCGCTTAGTCTGTCTTGCGAAACACAAAAGAAACCCGCGAGAAAAAAAAAATGGCCATGCGAGATCCTGGTGGCGCCCCCAGGATCTCGCGCGGCCTCTTTTTCCTCTTGCAGGTTTCTTTCGCGACTCGCTCGATGGACTAAGAGAAAGAGGGACTACTCGTAGTCTAGAAATGGCATTGATATACGTGAGAGGACAAAATTACAACATGAACAAAAAACTTACCGTTTCTTGTCCTTTTAGGTTGCCAGGCTTCAACGACTTCTGCATCGTACCATCTTGCTCCAAATTTAATTTTTACTGCGTCGCCTTGTTTTAGTGGGACTAAGGTGTCGGTATCACCTGAAGCCTTGATGTCTTTCCTCTTTGGCCAGTGAGGGCGATCGCGCCATTCATCAGAAGTTTTCCAAAACACTTTGACTTTTTCGTTAACAGACATGATTTCGTAACGAGTTGTGCACACAGTTTTTTCAAGAGGATAATGATCAATTATTCACTGTGCAAAGCAATGTCTATTGCCAAAATGGACCCTTGAGGAAACAGAAAATTACCTGAACGAGGATTGAAATGCGCCAATCACAGTGAACTTCTAAGGAAACTCATTTAAATTACAGGTTTATTATATTGGGACTTTTCGGCAAGTTCAACTTACCTTTTTTAGGACTTGTTTTTCAATTATTATTGTTATAATCCACTCCTACTTTTTGTTTCACTCATTGCATTTCTGTCAACAAGTGTGACGAAACAAGTGGCTTGACGCGCGCTCTCTTTGAATCTAATCTGATAGAACAAGGTTTCGCGCAAAATTTGCCCAGTTAACTATCAAGCAACCGACAACCGAACGAGGGTGACAGGTGTCCACTTACTTGAAGATTGTGTTTTATTCCAATGAAATGTTTGTTCTAAGGTACTATAAAACAAGTGGCTGGGGGTGTATGCTCTTTTGCCGTCTTTTTTTGAAGCTTATCTGATAGAACTTGGTCTCGCGCAAAAATTTTAAGTTCTGGACTGCAATCAGTATTTAGACTGCACACAATCAGGCTGCTTGCCCTTGTTTTTTAAACGACAATCAACTCGGCTGCTGACTATTCGCTCATAGAAACCTTGGACTTGTAGTCTAAATAATTGTTCGATAGAAGTTTGTTTTCAATAAAGAGGAACTCGAAATGCAACAATTAGTTTTAATGTAAATCATTACAATATACAAATGCTGTCTCGTACACACGCCAAACACCAATCTTTGTTTCACTCGACGGAAGGACTTTGACGTCGTCGCTTTTGAATCTAGGTATCCTTCCTGGAAGTGAAATCGCATTTTCTTCCACATAGTTTGCAACGAATGAATGAACATCTTCTATTGTTGACTGGGGAAGCGTGTTTTCTGGCGGTCGTTTGGCATTCCCGTGTTGACGCGGAGCAATACCGTGCTTCTCACAGTGTTCCTTCAGCCGTCTAAATCGGGAATAGCTTACGCCATGGTAGGTAAAGTCTGCATATGAGCCAAGTGGCCCATCAGGCCGGAGCTTATCCCGATTTCCTTAGCATGAAGCGACTGAGAGTATTTCTACTCCCCCCTGGATGGGATGCTAGTCCATCGCAGGGTTACCCTCCAGCATTAAATTCGCCGGTACCCATTTATACACCTGGGTGGAGAGGGGCACTGTGAGAGTAAAGTGTCTTGCCCAAGAACACAACACAATGTCCCCGGCCAGGGCTCGAACCCGGACCACTCGATCCGGAAACGAGCGCACTAACCATGAGGCCACCGCGCCTCCCACAATAGCTTATGCCATAGAAATGTAAAAACATTTCCTTGCAGATTGGTTTTGATTGAAAATAAAATGTGCATGGAGGACTCCTCCTTTTTTCACCAATGGATTCGCTTCAAGTGAATGCCTGGATACTTGCTAAGATGACCAGATCAAGCTCAGCAGTTGATAGTTCAAGGCAATTGTTTAAATTGAACATAGCGATGTCTTCTGAAAATTGTTGAGAGCATGGACCGTCCTTTGGACCAAGAGTACATCCGCAGCCATCTTGAAGAAATTTCTTGAGCTTATTAAAAAATTCATCACCATTTTCTCTCTCTGTGTGTTGTTCAGCCATCGTGTTTCGTAAAACTATTTTCTTCTTCGGATGAAGATCGACGCTAAAGTTTTTGTTGTCATGGAAATGCTCCTTCTTGGACAAATGGACTGGGACTTGGGGCCTTTTGTTTACGTAACTGAAAGCACGTGATTATTTCTGCTTAGTGATCGAAATCTAGCACGGCATTCGATTTCAGCACTGAGCTTTGTGTAGTATAAGGATTTGATTCAGCATGTCCCATTTAGAGAATAAACAAATATTGTACGTACGAGTTTTCAAGGCCTATTTCAACGGAAGCTTTTCGTTTGTGCCCATTATTATAAGCTCATGTTTTCAATCGATTCGTCAAATACCAACAGCAAACAGCTAACCGGAGGTAAGCTGTCTACGTCTTGTATAGCCTATTACGAATGGTTTATTTTGTTCCATCAGTTTTTTATTTTACTACGTAAATGTTGGATAGAATTACTCAATCTTGCTTGCCACCGTGCTGCCAGTTACCATTAAAATAACAAGTTCTAGCGAGTAGTTAACTTTAGATGGCATTAACTAAACAGCGATGAAAAACCAACGGAAGTCGCTTGCTGCTAAACTACTTCAATTTCTAACCCTCTAAGCTGATTATAGTTGCCAATGGAATGATTCTAATGCTTTAGCTAGCCGTTCTAACGGATTTTGATTGCCGTTTAACGGTATTGGGATGATTCTAACGCTTTAGCTAGTCGTTCTAATGGACGACAAACTTGAACTAACGGATGCTAACTATTACCTAACGGATACACCATTAGTTCTAACGGTTGAAAACTAACGCCTAACGATTTGTCAAACGTTATAAATGTTTTCAAAGGAGCATTCTAACGGCTATCTAACAGATAGCTAACGCTTTCAACGGTTTAACAGAAAATCGTTAGTGTACGTTTTCCCGTGTGTGGTTACATTTCCCTTCAATGGCATTAGCAGATCTTGAAAGCGTTCGAAAAGTCGTTAAATCGAAACGTTGACTGTTTAAGTTTAACGTTCAAGTGGTTAAGTGTTGAATTAAAACGTAAAACAATTGTGAGTAAGCTTTGTTTTTCATTCATGCAGTGTACGAGGCGAGCTAGATATGAAATATTGGATCTTTCGAAAGAAAAGTTTCTATAAAATTTATGACATGCAATTCCGAGTTTCCAAGGGAGCAAACAAGCAGACAGCACTTCATGAATTGTTTTAAGCATTCAGATGCAGTTTATTTTTGATGAATAATTACAAACATACCTTGTTTTCCTAGAATGGCCGTTCGCTGATACTTGTCACATTTGTGCCATTCGCACATGGAAAATCATTCATACGAAACACAGTCGCTACATTGTAAATCTCACTGCATAATTCCTTTTCATGCATTTTATCAGCATTTCAGTAAACAAACACATTTTTTCGTCTTGGCATTAAAGAATTTTGTCCAAATGTAGAAATTATATCTCAACATGAATGTCCCATGATCCGATGACAATGTTTTACTTCCTATGAAGAGCGAAGCGTGGAGAGAGTGCGGTTACTATGACAATAAAATGCACAGAGTAGCCTGAGCATAAGTTCATTCGATATCATTCCCAGCCGATCGGAATGTAAACTTCCATGGACAAATCGTGCTTCTTTTATTAGTTTTGGCTAGACTTTGAGAAGGAAATTGAATTCCAGAAATGTTCCTTTAAGTTATTGAATGTCATGCTGATCGAAAAATCGAATTTTATGGCAGTATTAAGTTTGTAACTGGAGTGAATTTGGTGTGCTTACTTCGTCAATTCAGTTGTGGAAACAATACATGGATGCGTTTGTTTTGCACGCTTTGCTTTGTGAATGGAAGTCATGGTAAGTAATAAAATGGTATTAGTTTTGCAATCACGTCAGGTGGCTTGGTCTCTTAATCGATACAATTTGACTGTTCTATATAACTTAGTAAAAACTGTTCCAAGTGCATGAGCGCTTCGCCCTTCCGAACAACTATTATCTCAGGCACAACTTTATCTAGTTAAATGTTGTCTGCTAGCTTTTCGAAAATTAAAACGCAAGATAATTCGCATAATTTGCTTTAGCGTTTTCATAAACCGTTAGATGCTTGCATCAATCGTTTATCCATTTGAAGAAATGGTTAAGCTTCCCATTAAAAGCGTTCAGAAAAAGCGTTAAGGAAATTCAAGATAGTCGTTTAAATGCTTTCGGAAACCGTCAGAAATTTTCACTTGCCCGTTCAAAGCGTTAACTAAGTCGTTCAAACGCTGTCAAAAGTCATTCGCTCTCCGTTCGTTAGGCGTTAGTTTAACGGCATTTAACGGAAAAGCGTTAATGTATGTTTTCCCGTGGAAGGTCACATTTATGAAAGTCTTTTTATTTTAAGGACTGCTTCAGTGCCTTGCAGTGTCTATCTTAAATCATTATTGTTTGCTTAAGAAAAACTATTCTAGTTAAAGACCAGATGCAGTAACTGGCAAAAGTTTGCATGTGCTTTTGTAAATATAAACCAGTGTCTTATGTTATGTTAGCTTTTGAACACTAGAACTTTTGGCGTCATCTCCCCCTGAGGAGGTGTCACTGTTTAAGGATAATTGATGGTCTGTGAACTTTTGAAAATTGATTAAGAAATTTGTTGTCTATTTTCACAAATTTCATTTCATTCAATTTGAATCTTAAGTAGCTTAAGGTATCAGTGTACCCCAAATGACCATCATTCTTTGGCGCCGCTTTACGGTCGGACGGTTGATGCAAGCCCTACTAAAGTATAGATTTTCTGAAGGCTTAATAGTTGTAGATTACGATGGTCTATTCACTAACGTTACAAAAATTAAGCTTTCCCGAATATAGCGCGCTATTTCTCGAAGTATAGAGGTTCACTAATCAAGTTCGTTTCCTGTCGGATTTGAGCGGGAGAACGCGGTTAATATCGCTATGTCTTCTTGACACCTTTCTCTAAAAAACGGTGCCGGGAAATTTTGATTACTTGTATGGTTTGTTTCTGACACACAAACTTTGAAAGGTTAAAAAACATGTGTATTCTCTTCACTAAAATAGTCATAACTTTTGAGAGAAGCAAGAAATAACAATTCCCTGACACCGTTTTTTTGTCCAATTATCGGATAACGTTCTCTCCAAATTTCAGCGAAAAATGTTGATAATTCGCCGGAAACGACCTCAAAATGTGCACTTCATTCGCTGAAATTTTCGTTTCGAGATATCAAGGAAAATATACTTTAGGGTGTTCTTCCAGTGTAATGAGATAATTACATACATGTCGGAAAATTAATGACCTGTTGATGGGTCAAAGGAAGGATGATTTTACTTAAAACAATAGAGCTCATATCAATTACCAGGCTGGAAATATCCTTTTGCAAGATCTGATTTCCGCCACTTGCGCAACAAGGTTAGCAAGGACTGAAACATTTTTGGTCAAATTTTGGTTTTCTGCTTTTTAAAAGCCCTAGCTAATGTGGATTCACATTCCTTCTAATGAAACAGCTTGAGAGATGCCGAAGACAAGGAAAACGCGTTTGCGTAAACAAGGGAAAGGAAACCTTTGGGACGTACACATGCAGATATCGGTCAAGAAGTTACAACTTTGAACGGCGAAAGCGCTTAGGGAATTATAATCAGAGAAATGCACAGTCTTCGACAGGCAATCCTCGTTTTGACAGGACATGATCCAACATGAACCAAGCCTGGATC
>JAHPZR010007876.1:0-31831 GCA_019787425.1 Platygyra sinensis | reverse complement strand
GCCAATACCATCATGGTTAAACTGACCATTCACTATCAAAGCACTAGACTCATAACATCATCGACTGACAAACACTATTCACTGGACTCTGATCATGAAGATGACTGTCTGCTCAGGTTGTCGAAGCGCCAGTCACCAACAGCAGTTCTTTTTAGAACCACCCTCAACCGGACGATCACACAACACGAACTACTGATGCTTGTTCGTTCAATCCATTTACTATGGTTACACTTAATTTTGGTTGTGTAAGATTGAAGTATCGTCCGATCTTCCTCTGACGTCTTCGGCAATCTTCGGAAAATGTTCGGGAGTCCAGTACAAATGTTGGGAAATCTTCGAAATATTCTGAAAATCGCCACAAATGTCGAGTTTGTATAGGTAATTTTCAATTAATTTGCACGAGTGAGTTTTTCAAATAGCTGAAATTACACAAGCTGCTTCGGCGAGTGCAATTTCAGCTTTTTGAAAAACTTACAAGTCCAAATTAATTCCAAAATGAACGAGAAAAACCGTATGATTACCAATTATTAACAATATAAAAATCAAAAAAGTCGTCTGTATGAAGTGCCGAAAGACCTTTCTTGAAGCCATTTTCTATCGTTCAAGCTTTTTTCAAAGCTTCCAAAAAAAACTCGTCATCATTTTACGTGATATCATTGGCTTAGAAAATTTCCTATAGTCTTTCAGCAAATCATAATTCAGAATTGTTTGGTTTTCACGTGACGTCAGATAAACTTAAAATAGTCCGTCTTCCCCATTCTAACCATAAAGTTAAATTTCGTATCTCAGCGCTGTGAAAAGCCTTAAAGTTAAAGTTAAAGTTTACCTGGTGTTGGACACATTTCAAAGGGACATAATCGTGTTTCCCGCGCAGGCCCCGTGCATGTTGTTCCATTGTTTCTAGGTTGCGATTTATTGCACGATCGGTTACGCTTCTGAGTTCCATTGCCGCAGGTGATACTACACTGAGACCACGAAGACCAGTCTGAATACCCTCCAGCAACTGTGAAGATATTAAATAATCGATTTGCTTATTCGCAGTGTTATGTTTTCACTCTTCAATTCTAGAGTGTAAACTAAGTTTGTTCTAAATTTGATGCTCCAGATGTGCAACGATCATTCATAGGTGAAAACCAATAAACATTTACCTTGTTTCGTGCACATTTCATGGGAGCATATTTGTGTTTCATGAGTACGTCCTTCGCATTGTTTTCCACCGTTTGCAGGGGGTGGATTGGAGCACGATCGATTTCGCTGTTGAGTTCCATTATCACATGTGACACTACACTGAGACCAGGTAGACCAGTCTGAAAAGCTGCCATCAACTGAAAAATGAAAACAAATGGATGTCACCAGCAAGCCTTGCAACTGGGAAACTGACCCTCTGACTAAGACTAAGAAATAAAGTATATTTATTCAGAAAGTTTTAACTTTCAGCAGTTTTATTGCATGGCATAAAATTAAACATTGTACCTGGGCAGGCCCGAACGTTACATTTCCGTGTTTCTCTCCATGGTTCAAAGCGGCTACACCATCGTCCTCCGTATGCTGGCCGAGGATTTGTGCAGGAACGAAAACGATGTTTCCTTCCTGAACCACAGGAATGACTACACTGAGCCCAAACAGACCACTGCGAGTAGCCTCCGTGAACTGAGAAGATACGTTAAAAAGATGGGACATGTAGCTCGTTGCACAAGAAACAAAGATAATAACACAGCACGTCATGCAAAGTAAACTTTCATCACTTTTTTTGCAAAAAAAAAAAAAAAAATGTGTACCTGGGCATCGCTTATTGTTACAACTTTGCGACTCTACACGTGGTCCAAGGTGGCCACACCCTAGTCCTCTGTAAGCTGGCCGCGGATTTGTGCAGGAACGATAACGGTATTTCTTTCCTGGACCACAGGAACGACTGCAACCAGACCAACTAGACCACTGTGAGTATCCTCCATTAACTGAAAAGAAAAGTTGTTAAAATAATTATAAAATGTTTTTAAAGAAAGCAACCGGAACGATAATCCTGGTGGTATACGTTTGATCAATAGTGATCTAATCGGCTTCACATATAACATGAAGAATATAGAGCAGAAAGTGACAAAACGTACACTTTTCCTTTTTTTTTTAAGGTGTACTATATTTTGGCTGGCAAAACCAGCAGGTCCGGTGATAATTTTACATTGGGACGTGTTTTTGTGTTGCATATTTTCGTAATACAGGAACTAGGTAAAACTAATCGACAGCGTAAATTAAAGATAATATTATATGATTAAAATAATGTGTAGGCAGAGTAATTACAAGCAGTGCAGTTTTAAATTCAGTGACCCCGCCCAATTGCGTTATAGGAGCACAGTCACGTTTTAACGGTTTGATAAGTTTGACCCTATGTTTTTTTAATGTCGTTGTTTGTAATCCGTGCCAATCTTCTCCATCCATAGCCATCCTTGTTCCTTTATGGTTTATTATAATCTCTTTGGTATTTTTCTATATTTGTAAAGTATTATATTCAGGTTTCCTTCAATTTAACGGTAATTTTGTCGATGGTCAAAATAACTCCAAATACGTGACTGTGCTCCTTTAAAGTGGCACCCAAAAGGACTACTCAATATTACCTGGGCATCTACGTGGGTTACACAATCGAGATTCTTTAGTTGCTCCCAGGCAGTCTCTTCCTTTGTTTGCTGGCGGGGGATTGCTGCATGAACGATAGCGATACTGAGTCCCCCATCCACATGATTTGGTGCAAGACAACCAGCGACTCCACTGCGTGAAACCTCCGTGAATAGGAATATCTGACAACAATAACAGTATCACAAGGCGGATATCAGTGAATGTGCGGGGATGATCTACTTGGCCAAGAAAACCAGTAGGGAAAAACACAAAGACTGCACCTAACCACCCTATGAACAAAAGCAGCGCAGATCCCCCAATTACCGGAATGTCAGCTGCATTTGATTGAAACTCTAGGCAGCAGTGCTTCATTAAAATTTGAAACGCCCTATTGGAGAAACCGACTAAGGGTTTAATCGCTGGTTTTAAAATTACTTATTTCGTACTTGGTGTCATTAGACTTTCACAGGAGCTAAACTCATTTTTTTCTGAGACACCATGAGATATAATTGTTTGAAGAACCTTTTTTTTCTTCACAATCAATAAATCAATCAGACAACATGTGACGGGCAAATCAATCAATCAATCAATCAGTCAGTCAATCAATCAATCAATCAATCAATCAATCAATACATCAATCAATCAATCAATCAATCAATACATCAATACATCAATCAATCAATCAATCAATCAACCAACCAATCAATCAATCAATCAATCAATCGGTTGGTAGGTTGATTGTTTGTGAACACTGGGCTTTTCTGGATCAATGAAACGAACATATAAACAGTCATTGTAAATGATCAGCTACTGAACTAGTGAGAGGCAGACTAGTTGCCTATTTACACCTGTGCCAAGGATCTATGCTCGAAAATAACAAGATCGTATCATCTTATGGTTCGAACTGGTTTTCAACCTGTGGCCTACAGATGCCAGCGTTCTAGCCTGATTCGGACACGCCGCCAGCGTATTTTACAACAACTGACCTTTCCTGCGATTTTCAACTTGACCTTTGGTAAATTTTGTCAATCTCTTCTTCCTTCTGTCGACATGACTGTTGTTTGAAAGGGGATCTTCTCTGGTTCCGTACAAAATCAACTTTAAAGAAAATACTCGACCTATAATTTTGACAACAGCAAATTTAAACCGATTAATATTGGTTAAATTCTTGCTCAGTGCAGCTAAAAGAAAAATATTAAACTACAAAGAGCAACCAAAGCATAAAGATAAATGAAAATAAAATAATTATTACTTTAATTGTTAAAAACAGTAGCAAAGTTTGAGCCAAACACCCAGACTGTCTAGTAAAGCGTGCCAGACCCTATATGCAAAAATGGATGCCTTTATATTATTCTTTTGTTCGTACTTAAATTAGCCTCACTAACCTCGTTTTTGAGACAAAAATTGTAAATAATTTCTTATCTCGAACGAGGTTAGTGAGGCTATTTTGAATACGAACAAAAGAATAATTTAATGGAAGCCATTTTTGCATAGGGTCTATTCTGCATTTCCACGACAACGAGATTAGAAAGCGTTTAAATATCACACTTCATTATCTTATTTTCTAATTCTATTTCATTTTGGTTAAAAGTATTTCTCGTAGACTTGAGAATAAACATTGTCAAACTTTACTTTTGTTTACTAACTACGATGGAGGGGTAACTGTTTTGAATTAGCTTTTATATGCCCCCGAACTCTGACAGACGTTTTATGTGATGTGATGTGATGTGATGTGATGTGATGTGATGTGATGCGATGTGATGTGCTGTGATGTGATATGATGTAATCCGAAATCGATAGGTATAGTAAGGTCATGAATTAACATGCTCAACAAACCTGGGCATTTTCCACAAGTCTTCGCACAGTTCCGTTCCATATACGAACTCATCTTACAGTAGTCTTTCCAAGAGGCACACTGTTGGTCACTTTTAATGTTTTGACAAGGATCGGTGTGGGCCACTATGTGCAGTTAAAAAAAAAACAAAAAAAATAACAATCACAAAACGAACTAATGGGACGTGCAACCTACGTTTACAGCAAGAGAAGAGAGCCTTGGCGTCTAAAACTAATTTAATGCATATGAAAACAGGTACACGTGCCGACGCCATCTAAACGACTGAGATCCTCGGGGATTGAAAAAACAATACAAAAAATACATGGATTTTATTAATGAAGTAGCGGGCTTAAAATTTCAAAGCTACGAGGGACTGTATAAAGCAAGAAAAAAACTAATAAAACATGGGGGCTAGACGCAACAGTCGCATTGTATAAAAGTCTGATACATGTACGGTAATTGCACATTTTCGCTCAGGGAAGGAGAAGACCAATCACTAAGCTTCGTCTGTCTGAAGTATTAAAGTAAATAGTTAGAGTTAATCGTCGATGCTCATCATTTGAAATAAAGGAATAACAAAAAATACATCGTACGAAATACAGCACAATGTTTCATTTTTTTTTTGCTAAGAATACTTGTGTATTTGTATCTTCAACAGTACAATTTGTGCAATACAATTAGTATAATTTGGTGAGAAGCTTTAAAATCAGTCACCTGGTGTTGGGCACAGTACGGAGGCACATTTCCGTGTTTCATTAGCAGGTCCAATGCATTTTGTTCCATTGTTTCCTGGTCGTGGATTGGTGCATGTTCGATTACGTAGTTGAGTTCCCCCACCACATGTGACGCTACATTCAGACCAGTGGGACCAGTCCGAAAAGCCTCCAGCAACTGAAGAAAAATAAGGCAAAAACAAAGAACAATACCAAATGACTTATTATGAGCCGAGACCGTGTGATCCTGAGTCCTGCGCCCTAGGTATTACGACTTCGCGCCTCCCACAAAAACACCTTCTACTCTTTAATATAAGAGCAAACTCCGGAACAAAAAAGATGTAAACAGGAAGAAGAAAAGGGCAGAATGTCATTTTACTTAAGACTAATATGACCAGAACTATCTGATATTAACAACATCGGCGAGACTGCAAACCATTGTATATTTAAACATATACCAATTATCATTCAGGAGCAAAGTTAAAGTGTTTATACAATGTCTTGGACTTCACATTACAGACTCCAGGCTCTGTCATAACTCATGAAGACTCGCTTTAGAGACACTGAGTAGAATAAACAATTACCCGGCGGACATGGCTGCAAATTGCAGGTAGTATTATCAACACAATATGTTATGTCCTCCGCACCGCGAGAGCTGGTCGTACAATTTTTGCGGTAACGCCATTTACGTCCTGCACCGCACGTGACATCACAATCGTGCCAAGATCCCCACGGTGAATGGTCTTCATTAACTAATAGAACACATGGGAAATAAAAGGAATAAAACTAATAACAATAATAAAGTAAACCAGTAGCTAAGAAGCTTTATCACAATAACACTTAAGACCATAAAAGAACAGTGAAGAAAGTTACACCCCAACAATGCACTCAAATTAAAGAAATAGTGTAACATCTCAACAAATCCATTTAAACAGCTAGAATCCAAGGGGGTGGGAGGGGGGTGGGGGAGGGTGGGGGAGAGTACTTGGGTCAGTTTTAACTGGGTATGTGTCACAGACCTCTCAGAGCCCTACTCCATTATAGTCTATCTGTGGCCAATATACCATGTTCTACCTTGTCTGGCTTTTCTGTTTTTCCTTGTGTTTCTTATCATGATTTTCCACTCTCCAACAGGCTTCTCTCCCCAGTAATGTAAGCTAGTCACTGTCCAGTTTGTAAAGTTTTTGAAACCGGTGATACTGTCAATCACTCGCGGATAAAGAAGTCTGGACTCAGTTCCACTGGGTGATACAGAAATCATCTCCAGGTAACCTCGACGTGGAAAAGTTAGGTCGACCTGTACTTGAACGTGTTCCAAATATCGGATACCACAGTTGTGCCCACTAACAGCTAATGATAACTGCTTGTCTTCACTCCGAGGAATATACCGTGGGTTGGAACTAAAAGAAGATTAAAGTGCCACAGATTTATTGGTTACCGCAACATCTCTTCACCTATTTAGTTTAGAAGAGTCAAATCCAGACAATAAACAACTATTGGATGATGTTTTTGGGTATCCAGAATAATCAAAGTCGAGGGAGGGGTTATCAGCCGAAGCCAAAGGCTGAGGCCGAGACCTTGACTGTTCTTTTTATTATAAATTGTACTCACTATCAGCATTCTGATTGGCCAAGAGCCCCCTGTTTATTTTGAAAATTCACGTGATTTTGTGGACAAGCATGATTATAGTATAATCTACTTTTCAAAACTGAGCTGAAATTGCACGAGCCGCTTCGGCGAGAAAAACTGTATGATTACTTATTAATAATATAAACATGAAAAAATTAGCGCGGAGGATGTTTTAAACTTTACGAACTCTGAACTCACCTCTCAGTTTTGTCCGCTCGCTTAATCTCAGTTGATTTTAATTAGCCAATCATGGCCCAGAATGTACTCGCGGGTGCATTTGAACTTCGCTGTCGTAATTTTCCAGATTTTCATCTTTGTTGTATTTTCTTGCCCGGTTTGAGAATCTAGGTCAGCCTTGCTGCTGTTTTTGAAGATTTGAGTCTAGTTTCTTCACCGTTTTTAGGCATTATGATTCGCCGTTTATTGCATGTTCCGGATTACGTGGTAAGTTCATTAAATAGTTCGTAAATTTGGAGTCTGAGCCGTCCTGAGCCTGCAACTCGCTGAATACAATTCCCAACAGAGGAAGTGCCGGAAAATCTTTCTTGAAGCCATTTTTTGTCATTCAAAGCTTCTGCACAAACTTTTCGTCATCATTTTACGTGATATCATTGTCTTAGAAAATTTCCTTTTGTCTTTCAGCCAATCATAATCCAGAATTTATACGATGTGTAATTTGCAGCCAATCAGAATCGAGTAATTTTTTCATGTATATTATTATGCAGATAATACCGCGCGCAGCGCACATGCGTAATAACCTTTGGCTAAAGAGCGCGAGCACTTGAATGGTTTCGAGTGATGCGGCCGCTTGGTGCGTTTGTCCTTGTATTTTTAGAAGAACAAATAAAATCTACTTGCATTTCACACAATAGTTTTTGTACATTTTCCATAAAACAATGTATAATAAAACAATAATTGAATTCGGTTTTTGTGATATCCGGAAAAATCAAGGTCTCGGCAAGTGTAATCAACCTCGGCCTCCGACCTCGGCTGATTACGCTTGCTTCGACCTTGATTATTACGGATATTAAAAACACCTCATAAAATTATTGTTTGATATCACGAAAACCGAATCTAATAATTGTTTTATTATAAATTGAACGCAAAAACTTGGAAATCAAGTTTCTGCTTCTTCACTGACAGCAAGCAACACGACTAGCGCGAATTTGACATGATTACCCATAGAAAATTCACTGTACGCTTTCAGCCGAGCAGAAAAGAGTTAGAGAGTTCAATGTATAATAATACTGAATACTGGACACTGACTCCATTAGCAAACTGTAAATTAAAGGTGATACTTAAGAACGATTTGTTAAGTTTTCCTCTCCACTTTTATACTTCCAGCTGCTAACGAGATTTGTGAGGAGAAGGGCGCATCGAAAACAACAATAAAATATTGAAACTTGTTTTTAAACTCGCGGATCGGTGAAGGAATGATTTTGTAGCGAGTTAATTAAAGGCTTTTGAAATTCAGGATTTGGAAAAACAGGACATAAATTACTAACCCTGAGGTTTTGAGGTTGACCACACAAATCACCTGCTCAAGGACGGAAGTCCAGTTTTTTGCGTATTGAACCATTGTGTTGGCATCCATCAGTCCAAATCCATAATAACTGCTAACTAAAATGAAATAAAATTTACATGTAATAATCCACAGTCTACAACAGGCCATTCCCGAGTTCCCTTGTGCCTCTGTTTCAAAGCGAGTCTAAGTGCGAAACCATTCTTATGAAATGGCTTTGATTTGCATGAAAATGAAACTGCTTGCAGAACTCTTTTTCTCATGAAAGGTTTCGTATTTAGACTCGTTTTGAAACAGAGGCTCAAGAGAACTCGTAATTTGGTCATTTCACGTTGCTGTGGAGAGGACGGCAAAGAAATGTACCAAGAATTATAATGCACGTACACAGCCATTAATCTTCTCATCTGTTCTCATTGTCGTTACCGTCGTGTTTTGCGTAATGTCGCTTATAATCCTGGCGGCCGTTACAATGCTAAGGGTTTGTCGTTTTTAATATTCATATTTTGTTCGGCCTGGATGTGCATGAAATAATAAAAGGAATGTTGTGAATGCCCTGGTTTCAATACTTTAAGATGGTCATATATATAACTTGAACAATCATTTAAGTGCTACTGGAGTTAAGAACATTTATAGGCCTAACAGACAAACACATTTTGCATTAGGCAATTTGGCAGCGAATAACGAATTCCTGGTTGATATGTTTCTGTTTTGTCGCTCATTGAAAGGTTGAGGTAAGGATGAGATGAACCAAATCGACCTAATCATTAACTATTAACGTTCTCAATTTTTCAGTTTAAATCAGTATAAAAATCGACATTTTGCACGCAGCTATAATTTTCCTGGTGACGTCAAGTAGCTTGAATGAATGTTTAAAAAAAAAATACATAAACATTTACCCGAAAGGTTAGCTGCGTTTGTTTTCCAGGTAGGTGTGGGGCGGTAAGAGCTTTTACCGATCAGGTTTTGAGGACCCAGGGGCTTGGAACTTCTGGCAATTAAGTGCTGCACATCCCGCCATGTCAGATCTGGACTGCCAAAAAAATATATATACTGTTAAAGAAATCTCGTCTAACGGCAGGTTGTGAAATTTAATGAACGCATTTAGTTTTGAAGAAAAGTTTGAATTAAAGATCAATTGAAAGGAGAAACAATTTCCAAGAAAATTATCTGAATTTTAGCATATAGACAATAGCTTTATTGAATTGACACAAATGAATAATGAAATATCCTTAATACTGGCAATAAATAATATTGGAGGTTCTGTAGATTGGGTAAATCCACGACTGCGGCTACTCTTACTTTGCTTCAAGCGCCAAAGCTATTATCCCAGAAGCCATCGCAGTAGTAGCAGACGTTCCGGAGAATTCCTCAGTGCACTGACTGACACCTTTTGTAGTTATCTGCGGATCAGATATAAAACGATGTAAACCATGATCAATAGTAGAGTCGACGGAAACCTGAGATAAAAGCTCGGGGTTTAACTCTCTATTTCTATTTGGGATTACAGTTGTTTGAAATTTTCTGTGGCACGCTCCAACGAGACTGGTCTAAGCTGAAGCAAAAGGTCGACATCCAGACTTCTTTCGACCAGTCCTATCAGGGGCTACTTACTCGCAAACGCTAAGCGAAAGCAGGTCTATCTTACAAGTAAAAAAGCCCAGAAAAAAAAAGATACTAGAAAAGAACGCTATTGCAAGGGAAGTGATAGCCTTTCCTAACAATTCTTCATGACATCTAGCGTACCCTTCTTAACCTGGCCAGCTCACTTAACTGCTTAGAGGCAACGATCTATGTTACAAGAGTGTAGATAGTATTTTTAGCATGGTACGACTACTGAATAGTTTCTAATGACAGAATCAGCAAGAAGCTCACCACAGGAGCTTTATCCTGCCCTTTTGTAAACATGTCTTGTCCATACGTCACAGCCATGATGGCTGCACACTGCTCGATATATGCTGGTACCGAGCCATCCCAGTTCACAGCAGAGATGGCGATTGTGTGAATGCTGTTCACGTATCCGCTGAACGCACAACTGTCTCCTGCGATTCCACCATTTCCAGCCGCGAACACAAAGATAGATCCTTTGTGGTGACGACCCTTAATTAAATAACAATAGACCATTTTACAGTTATCTACTCAGTGACACTGACCTTTTTTTGACACAGACCTTAATGTTCTCTTTTTTTTCTGAATTAATTGTTGTAATATTGCTAAGTAGTTTGCATTTAATTTTGAATGAGTAAAAAAGAGATTTTTTAAGCATGGTATTTGGCCATGAGTTTGAATGTTTAGGCTGGCTTTGTCTAGCCACATTTATTTTTTGCTTTTCGAGACACCAATAGTGACACTTTGGTCTTCTTGCGCTCCGGAACACGTGATGTGGCAACGCGTGTTCCGGAGCGCAAGTGAGTTCAAAGTATGGAACTTGATATGGTGAACGGGTCATTTTGCAATTTATGTGCGTTGGCTCTTGGCTGGCGTTACATATCTTCGCTACACTGTGCTGACGAGCTCCAACAAGAGCGAAACAGCTGTCCACAGTTGCGATCCTGCTTTATCGGTTCTGGTCATGTTGGTGTCTCGAAACGTTTTTCACGTAGTATCAGCCTTGCAGTTTATTGCCTTTATATACACATATTTTTTTGGCTGATCAGATCTCTTGTAGATCCTACGTTGGCAGCGTTTATCGTATGCGGTCCCTTGCAGTTTATAGTCTCTCATTAAAAAAGAGAGGTCATCAAAAAACAAGGCCCCCTCTAGTCTCGCTTGCTATCAAAGGCCAGACAACTAAACACGCAACGTTAACTGTAAAATGGCCTGTTCATTAGAAGGCATCTCTAAATCAGGATAAGATATCTCTTTTCTGTTTAAAATGCAATTTTAACTCTGTTTAGCATGGGACTTTTCTTTCGCTCGTGAGCCTGGAGAGGAAGAGCTCTTTGAACCCAACACCGCATGTATTTCCAAATTCACTCTCTCCATAATAGTCAAACCTACATGGCATCAGTACAAAATAATGTATGGCATATTATCTTTAGAGGCAATAAAATGTTAATCTCAACGATAATGTATGGCAAATTTCTAAAATGATGTATGGCATATTATATTTAGAGGTAATAAAATGTTAATCTCAACGATAATGTATGGCAAATTTCTAAAATGATGTATGGCATATTATATTTAGAGGTAATAAAATGTTAATCTCAACGATATATAGAGCGGTTTTCATTTGAGTGTCGAAAAGTAATTGGTTTTGCACTTTCTACGCCACACGATTGGCTTAAAAGATTCGTGCCACTTTTTCATCCAATCAGAAGTACAATCAAAACTAATTGTGACGCGTTTGCATGCTGCGTCAGCTACATCTGGTTACTTCACGTTTCAATTGGTCCGCTGTATTGTCTGTGTCCTTTATGATTGGCTAGAGTGATTACTTTGGTTTTGATTGGTTCATTGTATTGTCTGTGTCCTTTGTGATTGGCTAGAGTGATTACTTTGGTTTTGATTGGTTCATTGTATTGTCTGTGTCCTTTGTGATTGGCTAGAGTGATTACTTTGGTTTTGATTGGTTCATTGTATTGTCTGTGTCCTTTGTGATTGGCTAGAGTGATTACTTTGGTTTTGATTGGTTCATTGTATTGTCTGTGTCCTTTGTGATTGGCTAGAGTGATTACTTTGGTTTTGATTGGTTCATTGTATTGTCTGTGTCCTTTGTGATTGGCTAGAGTGATTACTTTGGTTTTGATTGGTTCATTGTATTGTCTGTGTCCTTTATGACTGGCTAGAGTGTTTACTTTGGTTTTGATTGGTTCATTGTATTTTCTGTGTCGTCTGTGATTGGCTAAAGTGATTACTTTGGTTTTGATTGGTTTATTGTATTGTCTGTGTCCTTTGTGATTGACTAGAGTGATTCCTTTGGTTTTGCTTGGTTCATTTTATTGTCAGAGTCCTTTGTGATTGGCTAGAGTGATTACTTTGGTTTTGATTGGTTCACTGTATTGTCTGTGTCCTTTATGATTGGCTAGAGTGATTACTTTGGTTTTGATTGGTTCATTGTATTGTCTGTGTCCTTTGTGATTGGCTAGAGTGATTACTTTGGTTTTGATTGGTTCATTGTATTGTCTGTGTCCTTTGTGATTGGCTAGAGTGATTACTTTGGTTTTGATTGGTTCATTGTATTGTCTGTGTCCTTTGTGATTGGCTAGAGTGATTACTTTGGTTTTGATTGGTTCATTGTATTGTCTGTGTCCTTTATGACTGGCTAGAGTGTTTACTTTGGTTTTGATTGGTTCATTGTATTTTCTGTGTCGTCTGTGATTGGCTAAAGTGATTACTTTGGTTTTGATTGGTTTATTGTATTGTCTGTGTCCTTTGTGATTGACTAGAGTGATTCCTTTGGTTTTGCTTGGTTCATTTTATTGTCAGAGTCCTTTGTGATTGGCTAGAGTGATTACTTTGGTTTTGATTGGTTCACTGTATTGTCTGTGTTCTTTGTGATTGGCTAGAGTGATTACTTTGGTTTTGATTGGGTCATTGTATTGTCTGTGTCCTTTGTGATTGGCTAGAGTGATTACTTTGGTTTTGATTGGGTCATTGTATTGTCTGTGTCCTTTGTGATTGGTTAGAGTGATTACTTTGGTTTTGATTGGTTCATTGTATTGTCTGTGTCCTTTGTGATTGGTTAGAGTGATTACTTTGGTTTTGATTGGTTCACTGTATTGTCTGTGTCCTTTGTGATTGGCTAGAGTGATTACTTTGGTTTTGATTGGTTCATTGTATTGTCTGTGTCCTTTGTGATTGGCTAGTGTGATTACTTTGGTTTTGATTGGTTCATTGTATTGTCTGTGTTCTTTGTGATTGGCTAGAGTGATTACTTTGGTTTTGATTGGTTCATTGTATTGTCTGTGTCCTTTGTGATTGGTTAGAGTGATTACTTTGGTTTTAATTGGTTCACTGTGTTGTCTGTGTTCTTTGTGATTGGCTAGAGTGATTACTTTGGTTTGGTTTTACGGCACTCAAGTGAAAACCACTCTAACGTCTTAATAGTTAATTACATTTACAACTGTAAACATCATAGAGCCAAATCGGTCAGATATAAAACTGATCTTACTGAGCCATAAATCTTCACTTAAAAAACATCTCATTTTGATTAGCACCTTCTGAAACATAGTAACCATAGAAACATCAAGCCATATGACCAAAATGTCACCGCTGTAAACTGTTTCTTGATAATTGTCAAGAAAGAGGGCTAAATAGTGTATAGGGCAAGGAGATACATACCAGTCGTGTTCCCTCTTCCAGAACCTTTGTTAATAGAGGACCAGGTCCTTCCACTTGCCAACCCATGTCTCCCGGCCCCCAGCTGTTTGAGTAAATGTCAATTAAGTTCTTTTTATGGCTCAGTGCCCTTGCTTCTGATTGGTCAGTTGACCTGGTGCTGTCGTCGTATATCCGAAGACCTACCGAATGAAAATGGCAATGATATTTTGCAAGTACAATTTATAGGTTTCATGACTCGCAAAAGTTTGTTATACCACTGATCAAGGAACTCAGAAGTTTTCCAAGTTGAAGCGACACTTCTATAGAATCCCCAGTTAGCAAAACAGTGCTTAATTTCAAGACACTTAAAAATATATATCTCTTTCACTTTAAGCAAACTCTCGAGGTCGCCTGACGGCTTTTGAAGAAGTTCAAAAGTTATTGGAAGTGAGCAGAAAATCTTGATATTTTACGTCAGGAAAGTTCACAGAAGGTCATGGATGCCTTGACGTCACTTATTATATGTAACTAAATACAAGTGAAGGTATGAAAGTTCATATATTTGAACTACGGCAGAGGCTGGTGTGAAGATATGACTGATCATCGCAGTTGTGCACACAACTCATGGGTTCGAATCTCGTGCAGGCCTGATTTTTTTTTTGCTGATGTGAAGATATGACTGATCGTAGCAGTTGTGCACACAACTCATGGGTTCGAATCTCGTGCAGGCCTGATTTTGTTTTTGTTTTTCAGGGTTTAATTTGACAACTGCTCCACTGAGTCGTGTGCATAACTGCGACAATTGTCGCAGCTCTAATATATGAACTTTCATATATTCACTTGTAATTTTCACCTTCTACAGGTATATTAAGAACTCACAACGTGGCCAGCTCCAGTTGGCTTGATAGCTCAGCCGGTTGGTAGAGCACTGCACCAGTATCGCAAAGGTCATGGGTTCGAATTCCGTTCAGGCCTGAGATTTTTTTTTCAGGCTTTAATTCACAAATGCTTCAGTTGTGTGCACAACTGCGATGATCAGTCATTTCTTCATATATGTAACATAACTTGCACAATTGCATTATTTATTGTAAAGGTAAAGACAGACATTCAGTGTTCAAAAAGTGAAACGAGAAATAAAAATGTCATTTTATGTTCTTACTTGCAATTTGTGCATTATACGCAATACCCACGCCACAGTTGTCGTTGTTTCCTCCAGCAATGATTCCAGCACAATTTGTTCCGTGGCTAGAGTAATTTGATAACAAAAAAGAACCTGATGATATTTGAAGGTGTAAGAATTAAATGAAAAGCCGGTGATATTCACTCTTTGAAGCCTGATTAAACTCCTATACATATCCGGGAAACATAGTATTAACTGATAGGGAGTTTAAGAAGCTACTGCGGCGACGCCCAAGATAACGTAGATTAAAAAATGAACATATATTTTACCTACGAATCTCGGGATACTCTTAAGAGCGACTTGCTATAAAGATCACCTATACCTATGCAAGATAGAAAAAATCGATTTTCTGAAAATTTGTCAGGAAGAAGGCTTTTACTAACTTGTTTAAAAACTGTAACTTTGAGGTTGTTTGGATTTTTATTTTATTTTCCAGACCGCCTTTTGTATTTTGCCCCAAAAAGAGCCAAACTCGGCCCTGAAATTGCACTTTTTGCGAAGGCTGGCAAGCCAAAATATTGTGCGTGGCTGGAAAAGCTCACCCATATTATTAAAATATAATGTTTTAGTACTTATTTTGTGTTGTCAGATCCACATGTAATTTGAACCTGAATTTTTAACAAATTTTTAAAATTATACGTGACGGCGATGTCGCGTCACGTCCAAATTTAGGTCAAATTGGAGGACCAAAAAGTCAATCTGGTACATGAATTTACCGCCCAAAACAATTTTTTTGGATAAAAGTATCACTTCATCTTACTTTTTATCGCAAATCTAGCTTGGGTAAATAAAACGCAAAAATTTGACAGCATCTTGAAACCTGGCACTTGAGGTAATCGCTTGACATTTTGACCTTTCATGTTGCGATTATTATCTCGAGCGTTGACCCTGAAATGTTTGCCTGTGGGTCTCAATCCGGTAAAATAATTGTTTTAAGCCTCCAGATATCAGTTATAGTAATTTAAAGACAGTTTCTAGCCGAAAACGAGCATGTTTAGCAAAGGCTAATTTTGAATAATTAATTAAGCTTAAACATGTGGCGGTTCGTGATCACAGACAATGCACGCGACAAAAATGTCGGTTCATACATCGTTGTCGGGAAAAATCTGAAGGAAAACTAGAAGAATAAATAGTATACTAAATGCTTGGAGCTATTTCTTACCTTAATCTCGCCTACCGTGATAAGAAATGGTAACATTGCTGGGGCTTCATAACTTGTTCGAAACAATCTTGACGGTTGCCAGGCTACAAACAAAATCACGGACACAGGACTCCCAAGGTCGAGTGAGAGTGGCGGCCTTGTTTATTTATCTTAACTGTTACTGTTTGTTTGTTTGGTTGTCTGTTTGGTTTTTGCAATTGATTGTTTTTACTTTTTTAATATATAAGTTTTAGTACATTTATGTCATTTTGTTTCGCATAACTAATTATCTTCTGTGCTTGTGCTTCTGCATGGTTGTGGGAAGCTGTGCAAAGAGTTCGAAATTCTCTGTATTTGGAGACTTCCTTAGACTGTGAATCGAAAAATCTCCCACGAGCCACATCTATGAGCGCCAACCCTCCTGGGTGCGTCACTGTAGACCCCTCAGGTGCATTCCTCAGAAAACTAAGTTACTCTCCAGGAAACTTCTTGTGATGCATTAATTCAACAAAAAGACAGATTTGTTGACGAACCAAGTTAAGTGTTTTTGTTGGCTGAGTCAGCAGAACGGGAACTTGATAGAATCTTATTAACATTGCGCTCTTGGAAAATCAAATTGGGGTATTTGAGAAACGTCTCGCTGGGCTTATGGCTATGGAAGGAAATTTATACCAGCGTGACAGTTTTCTTAAGTTTTGATGCAAAGTATGTTTGAGTGAGCTATCTCAAGGTAAGCTACTACAGGATCCCTTCCTACGGTCTTATATCTTATATCATTGTCTTTCTCCCAATCTGAATCCAGAATTACAATGTGCAATTTGCACTGGTGTTACACTTTCTGCACCGGTGTTACACTTTTTGCACTGGAGTTACACTTGAACTGCACTGCTCTCAGCCAATCAGAATTGAGTAATTTTTTCATGTGTATTATTAATGCTTAAATCAAGCTGCTGATAGCCAATCATGTTCGAGAATTTTGTTATAGTTTCGATTAATAATGGTAATTGAATTGAGTGGAGTGCAGTTTGGTCTGAAATCATACGCGTGATTTCAAAATCGAACGAGCGCGCAGCGCGACTTCGATTTGAAATCACAAGTATGATTTCAGACCAAAATTGCACTCCACTCAGTTCAATTACCACTTTATTAAATCCATTTTGAAATCGCCCAAATACAGGACTTGGCCAATTCAAATATTTTATTGATGCAGAACTGAGGCGGTTTTTAAATAAAAAGCGGGACCGGAAACGCTTTTACTTCAATACGCAATAGAGCAGCGCGCGACCTTAATCAAGTTGCGCGCACGCTATTTTTGGTTACTAGAAAGTTCTACTGTATCGCAAGCGCTCACGAGAGCGCCGCGACAGCCTGCAAGTGTTATTACATCCATTTTGAAATCGCCCAAATACAGGACTTGGCCGATTCGAATATTTTATTGATGCAGTACTGAGCTGGTTTTTAAATAAAAAGCAGAACCGGAAACGCTTTTACATCAAAATATGCAATAGAGCAGCGCACGACCTTAAATTAAGTTGTACGCGCGCGCTATTTTTGGTTATGGAAAGTTCTACAGTGTAGCGCAAGCGCTCACGAAAGCGCCGCGACAGCCCGCAAGTTGAAGGTAACTTCCTCATTGGCTGGAAAAATGATGTGATTTAGAGCAAAAAATGGTGCAATTTGGGAATAAATTGCACCAATTTGAGCCAATCAGATTACACGGACCACCAGTGATTTCAAAATGGATGTAATAAAGGGTTTTATCGGACTTTTTAGTAGGAACGCGCACGAGGGGCCTACACGCCCAGGAGGGCTGGCGCTCATATGTGGCTCGTGAAAAATTTTAGACATTGCTTTAGCCTCCACCTCTCCAGCAAAACACCTCAATAAACCCTTGTACAATCTGGCTTGCAGCATGTTATAACAGAGTAAATGAGTAAATAGCTTCCCCTTAGTTTTTAATTATCAGTTAAGTTATTATATTATTATTATTATTATTATTATTATTATTATTATTGTTGTTGTTGTTGTTGTTGTTATTATTATTATTATGTATTTATTTTATTTCTTTAATTATTTTTATAAACTTACGCGACGCCACAGGAACAAACACACCAGTGGAGTGGCAGATCTGTCCGGACTGCGAGAGTGTAATACCGCGAGAAGTTTAATTATGTACACGCTTTTCAATTACCTACCCTCTCTTCAAGGTCTCCCTTTCCCCTGCGGAGTGCGTTCTTCCTTTTCCTCTAGTTTTGAGGATCTAACATTTCTGATTATGGCAGATAAACCTGTCTTCGGCTACATACTCTGGCTTGCATTATGACATTCCAGACAGCTTCATGATTTTTGCGTGACAGTCATACATAGTGCGTGACAACAGTGCATGATGCGTGACAGTTGACAAGTGTATCACAGCCAGCATGCACAGCTACCTATTGCGAGGTGTGGCCCAGCGTGGCTCTCGCATTGAAGGTTTAAGGTGCAGATTATAACACTAATTACAAAAATCAAAATCACTTTGCGTTAAGCTTACAATACAATTGATACGACAATAAATGTGATATATACTCTCTTACCAACGGAGCAAGCAAGAGCTTCGATTCACAGTCTAAGGCAGAGTCTTCAAATACAGAAAATGTCGAAGGTGGCCTTAAGTACTCTTTGCACAGTTTCCCACAACCACACACTTGACATTTGCCGGATTATCTGCACTTCAGTGATCCACACGATCCCCCGACAATAATATTAAGTATGCAAAACCACACGAAGCCATTAAATTACAATTTCTAACTTTAATATAGATGCAGGATTCTGCAGTTACATATGTTATTTACAAGTAAAAACAAATCCGACGTTAATTTGAAAGGCCAAAGGATACAACGCTTTTCACGAGAAAACAATAATCACGCTAAAACAAGACAGTTCAGAGTTGATTCAAAACACGTGCGTGCGTACATTCTGCGAAATATGATACCAAGAAGTGCACACCTGTTATCCTGACGCATGCTTGTTGACATGCGGTAAGCACAGAGGATAATTGGGTATGCGAAACAAAATGACATAAATGTACTAAAACATTTATATTAAAAAAAATAAAAACAATCAATTACAAAAAACAAACAGACAACCAAACAAATAGTAACAATTAAGATAAATAAAGAAGGCTGCCGCTCCCGGGGGGTACTCCCTTATATGGGCTATATAGGTATGTGCGGCCCCAAAGGGTATGGTTTTTCAGCTGTTTTGGTCATAAATAGGGTATTGATTTTAGCTGATTTTGATCATAAATAGGGTATGGTTTTTGTACTATACCCTTGATATGGTATTACTTTAAGCCGAGAAGCCACTTTTTAACAAATTTTTAAAATTATACGCCACGGCGATGTCGCGTCACGTCCAAATTTAGGTCAAATTCGAGGACCAAAAAGTCAATCTGGTACATGAATTTACCGCCCAAAACAATTTTTCTGGATAAAAGTATCACTTCATCTTACTTTTTTGGGAGTACCCAACCCAACCCCCCCCCCCCCCCTTCTCGCCCGGGCCGCCGCTCTCACGCGACCTTGGGGGTCCTGTGTCTGTAAATTTGTTTGTAGCCTGGCAACCGTCAAGATTGTTTCGAACAAGCTATGAGGCCGCAGCAATGTTACCATTTCTTATCACGGTAGGCGAGATTAAGGTAAGAAATAGCTCCAAGTATTTAGTAAGCTATTTATTCTCCTAGTTTTCCTTGAGATTTTTCCCGATAACGATTTATAAACCGACATTTTTGTCGCGTGCACTGTCTGTGATCGTGAACCGCCACATGTTTAAGCTTAATTAATTATTCAAAATTAGCCTTTGCTAAACATGCTCGTTTTCGGCTAGAAACTGTCTTTAAATTACTATAACTGATATCTGGAGGCTTAAAACAATTATTTTACCGGATTGAGACCCACAGGCAAACGTTTCAGGGTCAACGCTCGAGATAATAATCGCGACATGAAAGGTCAAAATGTCAAGCGATTACCTCAAGTGCCAGGTTTCAAGATGCTGTCAAATTTTTGCGTTTTATTTACCCAAGCTAGATTTGCGATAAAAAGTAAGATGAAGTGATACTTTTATCCAAAAAAATTGTTTTGGGCGGTAAATTCATGTACCAGATTGACTTTTTGGTCCTCGAATTTGACCTAAATTTGGACGTGACGCGACATCGCCGTCGCGTATAATTTTAAAAATTTGTTAAAAATTCAGGTTCAAATTACATGTGGATCTGACAACGCGAAATAAGTACTAAAACATTATATTTTAATAATATGGGTGAGCTTTTCCAGCCACGCACAATATTTTGGCTTGCCAGCCTTCGCAAAAAGTGCAATTTCAGGGCCGAGTTTGGCTCTTTTTGGGGCAAAATACAAAAGGCGGTCTGGAGAAGAAAATAAAAATCCAAACAACCTCAAAGTTACAGTTTTGAAACAAGTTAGTAAAAGCCTTCTTCCTGACAAATTTTCAGAAAATCGATTTTTTCTATCTTGCATAGGTATAGGTGATCTTTATAGCAAGTCGCTCTTAAGTAATTTACTTTGTTTATCACTGTCAATCAAAGCTATCACGAAACTGAATCTGGGACACCGCAATAAATTTGAGATAGAATTTCAAAAAAATTAGCCGTCATGTAGTTCACGCTTTTCAGACAACGCAGAAGTTATTGATTTGCAGAGTTTATTTGTTGTTGTATTTGTTGTTGTTTGTAGAGGACAGCAGAAAAATGTACAAAGATTTATAACCCACGCGCAGAACCACTGTCCTGCTCATGGAACCTTTTATTTAGTGACGTTCCCATTGCCGTTGCCGTCGTGGTTTTCTTAAACTCCCTAATAGTAAATATCTAGAACAGCTGAAAGAGCACGTATCTTACCTCCCTGGGCTGTAAGATTCACTAATTTTCCTGCCCTTCAAAAAGTCATAACTTGCAGATACGTTCTGTTGGAGGAAAATCAACAAAGTTTACCCATAGTCTCAGAAAAGACATTTCCCGGTAATGTTTGCGCGCAGCCTACCATTAAAATAGTTTTACTGCTATTGACAAACAGCCGAGCGGAAACGCCGCCTGGTTAGCTCAGTTGGTAGAGCGCCGGACTGCAGTGCGGGAGGTCGAGGGTTCGAGCCCCAGACCGGACCAACACCAAGGATCTTAAAATAACCGAGGAGAAAGTGCTGCCTTTGTAATTATATCTGCAAATGGTCAGACGTTTTGGTCTTCCCGCATAAGGACTGTAAACCGTAGGCCCCCTCTCCTGCCGTCTCCTGCATCTTCGATGTTATGGTTAGCAGGGGACGTAAAAAAAACTCACACTTTTATCGTAAAGAGCAGGGCATGAAGTTCCCGGTGTTGTGGTCTGGTCTTTGTTGTTATACTGAGTGTTGTGGTGGGAAAATAATGCTCGGAGATATTAGCTACGATGAAGATACTATATAATCCCAGGGTAAATAGAGTATTCATTCACTCACTTCACTCACATAGTCTGTAGTCCAAGGAGAAACAAAAGTATAGTGCAGACAAGGGTGGTATTTCTCCCAGTTTCTTTGAATTCCTAGTGCATGTTAAGTTGTCATTTTTGAGAATTAAACGCCTTCACCCAGGAGTATAAAGGGATTCTAGGGGGTTTCCATTAAAACAATTTACAAGAAATGCTATGAAGTTGCTTGTGACACTTTTGAAGGAACTTTTTGTAAAACATTCTACTTTCATGCATTACGAATTTCTGGAGACTGAATTTCTGCAGCGAAAACTGAATTTTTTTATTCACTGTAAATTTTACCTCTTTACATGAAAAAACCTAATTCAAGTTATTTTATCCGTATTGGCCACACGGTTTAGGGAACTTAAGCACTGACGACGGTGACGCCAGGAACGACGCCTAGCAAAAAAATGGATTTAAATTTTACTCGCGAATTTCGTAAGTAACTAAAACTGTTCAGAGCGCAAATCGGTCTAGAACCTGCTCAAACAAAATATGTGATGCCAGCGATCAATTCCATAACAAAATCCAGGTTCTCGCCTAGGTTCTCCAAAGTACGCAAGACTTGGTCATTTCATGTTGTTGTTTGGCAGAGAACGGCAACGAAATGTACAAAGATATATGGAACGCCAGAACTGTTTTATGATACTTATTTTTATTATATTGGGTGGTTATGTCATTATATATGGTAGTTATGTTATTATATTCGGTGATTAACTCATTATACTCGGTGCTTATTGCATTATACTCGGTGCTTATGTCTTTATATGCGGTGCTGTCTTCATTATATTCGGTGCTTATTCCATTATATTCGGTGCTTATTCCATTATATTCGGTGCTTCCTTCGTTATATTCGGTGCTTTTTTCATTACGTTCGGTGCTTTCTTCATTATATTCGGTTCAAACTTTGTTTGGTGCTTACTTCATTATACTCGGTGCTTACTTCATTATATTCGGTGCTTTCTTCGTTATGATCGTCACCAGTCTTCCAATAGGTCAGTACAAAATAAGGACTACGGACTACGGACTCCGGACTCCGGACTCCGGACTACGGACTGGTATAAAACACGGACTCAGGTATAAAACGCGGACTAAGCATTACGGACTGGGTATAAAAAACGGACTCGGGTATAAAACGCTGACTGAGCATTACGGACTCGGTATGAAACACGGAGAAAGGTGCTACATTGAATTGAATAAATTCTCGCATGAACGTTTTCATAAATAGAAGCTACCTGTGATTTATTATAGAAGTCTCATTTCCCGAAAGTGCCCGCTCATACAGGTTCAGCCATACTCGATTGCCTAAAAAAAAAATTGAAGACACTGAAAGTCACAAAATTGACGAGCTGTATGAAGTTTCGAATGTTTCAAGCCATGATTAAATGTTTTGAAAGATCAACAGTCGAGAGAATTGAGGAGATTTCGAACGAATGTCCCGCTGTATGTATAAAATAAATACACATAAATATGGCCATGAAATGAGGAACAAAAAGTTGATAAATAAAAGAAACGACATTACAAAAGGATAGCAGCTCTGTACTCCTTAATATTGAACCGAATATAATGAAGAAAGCACCGAACGTAATGAAAAAAGCACCGAATATAACGAAGGAAGCACCCAATATTTAACAATTATCCTGCGAAATCGAGCGGAATATCGTCTGATACTTAGCAGACGAGGCTGTAGGCCGAGTCGGCTAAAATCAGACGATATTCCGCGAGATTGAGCAGGATAATTGTTTTATTATTCAACAAATTGATAACAAAATTGATTTCCAAGCTCGCAACATTTTTAAACCTTTCTGTCGACATTTTTTCACTTCACTTTTTCTTCGCACGTACGAAGCTTCGTATATCGCCGGATATCTGTTACCTGCGGATGACAGATATTGAGAGCATCATGACCATATTTGGATAGTGTTACAATTTGTTGAATAATAAAATGGAATAAGCACCGAATATAATGAAGACACCACCGAATATAATGGAATAAGCACCGAATATAATGAAGACAGCACCGCATATAAAGACATAAGCACCGAGTATAATGCAATAAGCACCGAGTATAATGAGTTAATCACCGAATGTAATAACATAACTACCATATATAATGATATAACCACCCAATATAATAAAAATAAGTATCATATGACAGTTCTGGCGTTCCATAATGATATATAACGCACGTGCACAGCTATTGTTCTGCTCATTAAACCTTTTGTTTGGCGACGTCCCCGTTCCCGTTGCTGTCGTGGTTTGCAACGGCAGAGCGGTTTTTCCCGTGCATTATGCACCTTTCTGTATTTCGTAACCGTCTTGTGCAAACCAGCAACGTGAACTGACCAATTTCAAAGCTTGTTGGAGAACATGTAACAAAGTAGGCAGCTGCATGCAAAATTCTGAAGTAAATTTTTGGTGACGTCTTCTCCGTCGTCATTATATATGCGTGAGGTCCGTAATAATTAATAAAACACTTACAAAGTTCGATACCAAGTCAGGATGATGAGCGACTCCATCGTCCACTACAGCTACGAGAACTCCTTTTCCCGTATAACCAGCTCCCCATGCTGACTTAACATTCATTGAAATGGCAGTGTCCTTCTGTAAATTAAATAACACCCATTTATGAATGAACTAGAGACCGAAAGTATTTCCACTCGTTGAACTACATGTACTTTGCTGACGTCAGATTTAAATTAATCAAAAAAATAAACTCGAGTAAAAGATTGTTGACGCCATTTAATTTCATCAAATCGCAGCAGAGCGTTTATTACTTGTTCTGCAACACGATGGTCGGTTGCTAGGGCTTTTCCTAGCGCAAGGTTATTAAATTCAATTTTTGGCTCACAGAGAATAACTTATATTTTAAATGAAGCGAGACATTAGAACATCTTACTTGGAGAAAATTTTTCTTTACATTTTCACCACTGTAAAGGTATTTTTGACTTTTCTGGAAAGTATGATGACGTAGATGGCACCTATTTTTAGTAACAACACTAAATATTTGAAAAGCAGTGTTCAAATCGGCACAGGCATTTTTTGTCAGTGAAAACCCCATCTCAATCGGATAAAATGGCGCAGAGTTACAGGTAATTAAAGAAATTCAAATTTCACGTCACATGACCACAATCTTGGACAAAATAAATGAGAAATTAAGACCACCCCTCCCCCCATTTCAATGATGAAAAAATTGGCGCGCTTTGCTTGGAGCGCGAGTTCATCATTGATTCGGGGGGAGGGGTGGTTTTATTTCTCATTTTATTCTGTCCAAGACTTTGCAAAATCAGTTCAACCAACCGTTTACATTAGGATCGCGAAACCAACTCGGGGCCCGAGACAAGGCTAACAATCGTGGTTTGGGCAATATAAGCAAGCACATGATGAATTCGGGTTCCTATTGACTATGACTATTTGGTACACCACAACATACGCAGAAAAATCATTTATCGCCCTCGGTTTTTGAGGTAAAAGCGGGGCAACAGTTTCCTGGGAGCATATGAGCGTGACGTAATGTCAGGAGTCATCCAAAAGGGAACAACCCAGATCCTATAGGTGCAACCTGCTGTCAATCTTCTGTGTGTTCACAGGGAGGAGACGGGGGAGATTAAACGTGAAAACTGGGCCCTCACTACGTACTTACCAAGTACCACTGCCAATCTCGAAAGTTCTCTGACATTGGATTATTTCTTCTTACCTTATAAAAACAAATGGCCAAATGAGTTTAAATCAGGGGGTTTTCCCTTCTAAGGTGGAAAAAAAAACTTCCCGGAAACGAGGATGAAGGGAAATGACATTTTATTTTCGTGTACTTTGACTGATTCCAAAGGTTGAATTTGTTCCTTCCCTTACCAAACCAGCTGTATTTTTAAACTGATTTAAAACTGCTTTGAATCTATTTTGACGATTTAAACAGTATTTTGAAGTCATTACAGCATATTTTTATGCTATTTTGTAAGAAATTCAAAATTTTGCTTCTCGTTTGTAATGTATTTCAAGTATAGTTAAAATGTATTTCATGACATTGGAATGATTTCCCCTCTGTTTTTAATGTAGTTTGAGCTTAAAACAGGGTTGAAATAGGGGATTTGAAATCTATTTTTATACTATGGCCACAAAAGTTTTGTTGAAACAGTTCAAAAATACTAGTTAAACGCTGTTTAGAATGTCATGCTGGCAATGGTTGCAGTTTTCAAAAAGGGGATGCAAATTATGTTGATATCATTAGATTTCCATTGTGCTAGATTTATAAATAGTGCAAAAATAGTGCATTTAAAATCTGTTTTTAAGATAGACATTGCTGTCATTATTTAAAACTACTATTTAAATAGCATACTCACCTGAGTCAAACTTAAAATATGTTCAAAACAGACTGTTTTGGTTGTATTTTCAAACTTAATATGAATTGCTATCTCAAATATGTTTTAAACTTTCTATTTAAAACATATTTTGTACTCTTGACATGTCAACTACATTTTAAATATCCTATTTAAAAGACTATTTTTACACTGATAATTTGTAAAATACTTTTTAAACCTGCAACCATTGCCAGCATGACATTCTAAACAGCGTTTAACTAGTATTTTTGAACTGTTTCAACAAAACTTTTGTGGCCATAGTATAAAAATAGATTTCAAATCCCCTATTTCAACCCTGTTTTAAGCTCAAACTACATTAAAAACAGAGGGGAAATCATTCCAATGTCATGAAATACATTTTAACTATACTTGAAATACATTACAAACGAGAAGCAAAATTTTGAATTTCTTACAAAATAGCATAAAAATATGCTGTAATGACTTCAAAATACTGTTTAAATCGTCAAAATAGATTCAAAGCAGTTTTAAATCAGTTTAAAAATACAGCTGGTTTGGTAAGGGAAGGAACAAATTCAACCTTTGGAATCAGTCAAAGTACACGAAAATAAAATGTCATTTCCCTTCATCCTCGTTTCCGGGAAGTTTTTTTTTCCACCTTAGAAGGGAAAACCCCCTGATTTAAACTCATTTGGCCATTTGTTTTTATAAGGTAAGAAGAAATAATCCAATGTCAGAGAACTTTCGAGATTGGCAGTGGTACTTGGTAAGTACGTAGTGAGGGCCCAGTTTTCACGTTTAATCTCCCCCGTCTCCTCCCTGTGAACACACAGAAGATTGACAGCAGGTTGCACCTATAGGATCTGGGTTGTTCCCTTTTGGATGACTCCTGACATTACGTCACGCTCATATGCTCCCAGGAAACTGTTGCCCCGCTTTTACCTCAAAAACCGAGGGCGATAAATGATTTTTCTGCGTATGTTGTGGTGTACCAAATAGTCATAGTCAATAGGAACCCGAATTCATCATGTGCTTGCTTATATTGCCCAAACCACGATTGTTAGCCTTGTCTCGGGCCCCGAGTTGGTTTCGCGATCCTAATGTAAACGGTTGGTTGAACTGATTTTGCAAAGTCTTGGACAGAATAAAATGAGAAATAAAACCACCCCTCCCCCCGAATCAATGATGAACTCGCGCTCCAAGCAAAGCGCGCCAATTTTTTCATCATTGAAATGGGGGGAGGGGTGGTCTTAATTTCTCATTTATTTTGTCCAAGATTGTGGTCATGTGACGTGAAATTTGAATTTCTTTAATTACCTGTAACTCTGCGCCATTTTATCCGATTGAGATGGGGTTTTCACTGACAAAAAATGCCTGTGCCGATTTGAACACTGCTTTTCAAATATTTAGTGTTGTTACTAAAAATAGGTGCCATCTACGTCATCATACTTTCCAGAAAAGTCAAAAATACCTTTACAGTGGTGAAAATGTAAAGAAAAATTTTCTCCAAGTAAGATGTTCTAATGTCTCGCTTCATTTAAAATATAAGTTATTCTCTGTGAGCCAAAAATTGAATTTAATAACCTTGCGCTAGGAAAAGCCCTAGCAACCGACCATCGTGTTGCAGAACAAGTAATAAACGCTCTGCTGCGATTTGATGAAATTAAATGGCGTCAACAATCTTTTACTCGAGTTTATTTTTTTGATTAATTTAAATCTGACGTCAGCAAAGTACATGTAGTTCAACGAGTGGAAATACTTTCGGTCTCTAGTTCATTCATAAATGGGTGTTATTTAATTTACAGAAGGACACTGCCATTTCAATGAATGTTAAGTCAGCATGGGGAGCTGGTTATACGGGAAAAGGAGTTCTCGTAGCTGTAGTGGACGATGGAGTCGCTCATCATCCTGACTTGGTATCGAACTTTGTAAGTGTTTTATTAATTATTACGGACCTCACGCATATATAATGACGACGGAGAAGACGTCACCAAAAATTTACTTCAGAATTTTGCATGCAGCTGCCTACTTTGTTACATGTTCTCCAACAAGCTTTGAAATTGGTCAGTTCACGTTGCTGGTTTGCACAAGACGGTTACGAAATACAGAAAGGTGCATAATGCACGGGAAAAACCGCTCTGCCGTTGCAAACCACGACAGCAACGGGAACGGGGACGTCGCCAAACAAAAGGTTTAATGAGCAGAACAATAGCTGTGCACGTGCGTTATATATCATTATGGAACGCCAGAACTGTCATATGATACTTATTTTTATTATATTGGGTGGTTATATCATTATATATGGTAGTTATGTTATTACATTCGGTGATTAACTCATTATACTCGGTGCTTATTGCATTATACTCGGTGCTTATGTCTTTATATGCGGTGCTGTCTTCATTATATTCGGTGCTTATTCCATTATATTCGGTGGTGTCTTCATTATATTCGGTGCTTATTCCATTTTATTATTCAACAAATTGTAACACTATCCAAATATGGTCATGATGCTCTCAATATCTGTCATCCGCAGGTAACAGATATCCGGCGATATACGAAGCTTCGTACGTGCGAAGAAAAAGTGAAGTGAAAAAATGTCGACAGAAAGGTTTAAAAATGTTGCGAGCTTGGAAATCAATTTTGTTATCAATTTGTTGAATAATAAAACAATTATCCTGCTCAATCTCGCGGAATATCGTCTGATTTTAGCCGACTCGGCCTACAGCCTCGTCTGCTAAGTATCAGACGATATTCCGCTCGATTTCGCAGGATAATTGTTAAATATTGGGTGCTTCCTTCGTTATATTCGGTGCTTTTTTCATTACGTTCGGTGCTTTCTTCATTATATTCGGTTCAATATTAAGGAGTACAGAGCTGCTATCCTTTTGTAATGTCGTTTCTTTTATTTATCAACTTTTTGTTCCTCATTTCATGGCCATATTTATGTGTATTTATTTTATACATACAGCGGGACATTCGTTCGAAATCTCCTCAATTCTCTCGACTGTTGATCTTTCAAAACATTTAATCATGGCTTGAAACATTCGAAACTTCATACAGCTCGTCAATTTTGTGACTTTCAGTGTCTTCAATTTTTTTTTTAGGCAATCGAGTATGGCTGAACCTGTATGAGCGGGCACTTTCGGGAAATGAGACTTCTATAATAAATCACAGGTAGCTTCTATTTATGAAAACGTTCATGCGAGAATTTATTCAATTCAATGTAGCACCTTTCTCCGTGTTTCATACCGAGTCCGTAATGCTCAGTCAGCGTTTTATACCCGAGTCCGTTTTTTATACCCAGTCCGTAATGCTTAGTCCGCGTTTTATACCTGAGTCCGTGTTTTATACCAGTCCGTAGTCCGGAGTCCGGAGTCCGGAGTCCGTAGTCCGTAGTCCTATTTTGTACTGACCTATTGGAAGACTGGTGACGATCATAACGAAGAAAGCACCGAATATAATGAAGTAAGCACCGAGTATAATGAAGTAAGCACCAAACAAAGTTTGAACCGAATATAATGAAGAAAGCACCGAACGTAATGAAAAAAGCACCGAATATAACGAAGGAAGCACCGAATATAATGGAATAAGCACCGAATATAATGGAATAAGCACCGAATATAATGAAGACAGCACCGCATATAAAGACATAAGCACCGAGTATAATGCAATAAGCACCGAGTATAATGAGTTAATCACCGAATATAATAACATAACTACCATATATAATGACATAACCACCCAATATAATAAAAATAAGTATCATAAAACAGTTCTGGCGTTCCATATATCTTTGTACATTTCGTTGCCGTTCTCTGCCAAACAACAACTGAAATGACCAAGTTTTGCGTACTTTGGAGAACCTAGGCGAGAACCTGGATTTTGTTATGGAATTGATCGCTGGCATCACATATTTTGTTTGAGCAGGTTCTAGACCGATTTGCGCTCTGAACAGTTTTAGTTACTTACGAAATTCGCGAGTAAAATTTAAATCCATTTTTTGCTAGGCGTCGTTCCTGGCGTCACCGTCGTCAGTGCTTAAGTTCCCTAAACCGTGTGGCCAATACGGATAAATAACTTAATTAGGTTTTTTCATGTAAAGAGGTAAAATTTACAGTGAATAAAAAAATTCAGTTTTCGCTGCAGAAATTTCAGTCTCCAGAAATTCGTAATGCATGAATGTAGAATGTTTTACAAAAAGTTCCTTCAAAAGTGTCACAAGCAACTTCATAGCATTTCTTGTAAATTGTTTTAATGGAAACCCCCTCGAATCCCTTTATACTCCTGGGTGAAGGCGTTTAATTCTCAAAAATGACAACTTAACATGCACTTGGAATTCAAAGAAACTGGGAGAAATACCACCCTTGTCTGCACTATACTTTTGTCTCTCCTTGGACTACAGACTATGTGAGTGAAGTGAGTGAGTGAATACTCTATTTACCCTGGGATTATATAGTATCTTCATCGTAGCTAATATCTCCGAGCATTATTTTCCCACCACAACACTCAGTATAACAACAAAGACCAGACCACAACACCGGGAACTTCATGCCCTGCTCTTTACGATAAAAGTGTGGTTTTTTTTACGTCCCCTGCTAACCATAACATCGAAGATGCAGGAGACGGCAGGAGAGGGGGCCTACGGTTTTACAGTCCTTATACGGGAAGACCAAAACGTCTGACCATTTGCAGATATAATTACAAAGGCAGCACTTTCTCCTCGGTTATTTTAAGATCCTTAGTGTTGGTCCGGTCTGGGGCTCGAACCCTCGACCTCCCGCACTGCAGTCCGGCGCTCTACCAACTGAGCTAACCAGGCGGCGTTTCCGCTCGGCTTGTTTGTCAATAGCAGTAAAACTATTTTAATGGTAGGCTGCGCGCAAACATTACCGGGAAATGTCTTCTCTGAGACTATGGGTAAACTTTGTTGATTTTCCTCCAACAGAACGTATCTGCAAGTTATGACTTTTTGAAGGGCAGGAAAATTAGTGAATCTTACAGCCCAGGGAGGTAAGATACGTGCTCTTTCAGCTGTTCTAGATATTTACTATTAGGGAGTTTAAGAAAACCACGACGGCAACGGCAATGGGAACGTCGCTAAACAAAAGGTTCCATGAGCAGGACAGTGGTTCTGCGCGTGGGTTATAAATCTTTGTACATTTTTCTGCTGTCCTCTACAAACAACAACAAATACAACAACAAATAAACCTGCAAATCAATAACTTGAATGACCAATTCTGCGTTGTCTGAAAAGCGTGAACTACATGACGGCTAATTTTTTTGAAATTCTATCTTAAATTTATTGCGGTGTCCCAGATTCAGTTTCGTGATAGCTTGATTGACAGTGATAAACAAAGTAAAATTACTTAAGAGCGACTTGCTATAAAGATCACCTATACCTATGCAAGATAGAAAAAATCGATTTTCTGAAAATTTGTCAGGAAGGCTTTTACTAACTTGTTTCAAAACTGTAACTTTGTGGTTGTTTGGATTTTTATTTTCTTCTCCAGACCGCCTTTTGTATTTTGCCCCAAAAGAGCCAAACTCGGCCCTGAAATTGCACTTTTTGTGAAGGCTGGCAAGCCAAAATATTGTGCGTGGCTGGAAAAGCTCACCCATATTATTAAAATATAATGTTTTAGTACTTATTTCGCGTTGTCAGACCACATGTAATATGAACCTGAATTTTTAACAAATTTTTAAAATTATACGCGACGGCGATGTCGCGTCACGTCCAAATTTAGGTCAAATTCGAGGACCAAAAAGTCAATCTGGTACATGAATTTACAGCCCAAAACAATTTTTTTGGATAAAAGTATCACTTCATCTTACTTTTCATTGCAAATCTAGCTTGGGTAAATAAAACGCAAAAATTTGACAGCATCTTGAAACCTGGCACTTGAGGTAATCGCTCGACATTTTGACCTTTCATGTCGCGATTATTATCTCCAGCGTTGACCCTGAAACGTTTGCCTGTGGGTCTCAATCCGGTAAAATAATTGTTTTAAGCCTCCAGATATCAGTTATAGTAATTTAAAGACAGTTTCTAGCCGAAAACGAGCATGTTTAGCAAAGGCTAATTTTGAATAATTAATTAAGCTTAAACATGTGGCGGTTCACGATCACAGA
>JAHPZR010007873.1:17500-30608 GCA_019787425.1 Platygyra sinensis | reverse complement strand
CACTATCCAAATATGGTCATGATCGCTCTCGATATCTGTCATCCGTAGGTGACGGATATCCGGCGATATACGTAGCTTCGTACGTGGGAAGAAAAAGTGAAGTGAAAAAATGTTGACAGAAAGGTTTAAAAATGTTACGAGCTGGAAATCAATTTTGTTATCAATTTGTTGAATAATAAAACAATTATCCTGCTCAATCTTGCGGAATATCGTCTGATTTTAGCCGACTCGGCCTACGGCCTCGTCGGCTAAGTATCAGACGATATTCCGCGCGGATTTCGCAGGATAATTGTTTAAATAACCGTCCAGAGATTTACACCACGTGACGTAAAAGAGTCAGTAAAATCAATCAAAATTAATGGCGGGTTTATAACCCTTGATATTTAATGAATTTGCAAAGCCTGACACACAGAAATTTATGAACCACACCTCAATATCAATGATACATTTTAACCACATTGATCGTATATTAGCGGTACATTCCTTGATTTTTAATGAATTTGGCAACGGGTCTGATTATAAAAACTCACTCATTTTGTTTACTTAACTAACAAGCCATAACACTAGACAGCTCTTGCATAAATTGCCAGTGATAATGAAACATTATCATATTAAACGATAATTATTGGCTTAAACTTTTAAAGCCTACGAAATGAATCGTTTTATTAATTATGTCTACCCGGTTTCTTCTATTGTGTTTTCCTTTGCTGTCTTCTCTGATAACAAGGCCCAGTTGTTCCTCAGGTTAGATTCTAGATCTTTAGTGGGTGTCAGTAAAACGCGAGCCAACCTCGAGTTCTTGTTTTACTGACACCCACTAAAGATCTAGAATCTAACCTGAGGAACAACTGGGCCTTGTTATCAGAGAAGACAGCAAAGGAAAACACAATAGAAGAAACCGGGTAGACATAATTAATAAAACGATTCATTTCGTAGGCTTTAAAAGTTTAAGCCAATAATTATCGTTTAATATGATAATGTTTCATTATCACTGGCAATTTATGCAAAGAGCTGTCTAGTGTTATGGCTTGTTAGTTAAGTAAACAAAATGAGTGAGTTTTTATAAACAGACCCGTTTGCAAATTCATTAAAAATCAAGGAATGTACCGCTAATATACGATCAATGTGGTAAAATGTATCATTGATATTGAGGTGTGGTTCATAAATTTCTGTGTGTCAGGCTTTGCAAATTCATTAAATATCAAGGGTTATAACCCGCCCATTAATTTTTGATTGATTTTACTGACTCTTTTACGTCACGTGGTGTAAATCTCTGGACGGTTATTTAACAATTATCCTGCGAAATCGCGCGGAATATCGTCTGATACTTAGCCGACGAGGCCGTAGGCCGAGTCGGCTAAAATCAGACGATATTCCGCAAGATTGAGCAGGATAATTGTTTTATTATTCAACAAATTGATAACAAAATTGATTTCCAAGCTCGTAACATTTTTAAACCTTTCTGTCAACATTTTTTCACTTCACTTTTTCTTCCCACGTACGAAGCTACGTATATCGCCGGATATCCGTCACCTACGGATGACAGATATCGAGAGCATCATGACCATATTTGGATAGTGTTACAATTTGTTGAATAATAACACGCAATAACCCCCGCCCGAGTCGATATTTGTCCTCCGATTGTTTCCGTCGAAGAGAAACATAGTCAGCACAAACATTTCAACTTTTCTTTTCTCTTATTTAATATGGAAGGAAACCAAACTAGTGTTACTGAGTCTAGCGATGATGACATTAAAAAGCTGATGGCAAGTGCTGTTCCGGAAAGTACAAAAAAGTCACCAAAATACGCTGTCAATGTCTTTGAAGGTGGAGAAAGTCACGAATAGACTTTTAATATTTAGTCCTACCAAAATTTAAACCGATTCATTTTACAAAATAAAGATTTAATACAATGTGATAACTAACTATAAAATAAACCAACCGTTCACGTCCGACTTTAGCGTGGAGGAAGGAGAGAAAAATTCCAGTCGCACTTGAAATCATGGAGCCGGCAGAATTGTCAACCATGCTGAAACCTTTTTTTACGCATAAGCCAGAAAATACAGTGGAAGGAAAACCATACAGTCGCAACACTGTGAAAGCCAATTCGTTCCTGGCTGAACAGATTTTTTTTACTGTTCCCTTCAAAGAAAGCCGTTTTACGTTATTCGGGATAGGTATTCAAGCCGGCAAACGAAGCTCTAGATCCATCACTGAAAGATCTTGCGCGCCAGGGATTGATTTCTTCCACAAAGCACAAGCGTCCAATTTCCAGCGAAGACCTTGAAGTCCTCTATGTAGCAAATCAGCTTGGTCTGAATGCTCCAGAAAGTTTTTCAAATTCGGCATGGTTTAACACCATTCTCTACTTCGGAAAGAGAGGCCGTTAAAACCAACGCGAGATGAAACCCGGTGACCTTTAGCTCAAAACAACAACAACCGGCTGATTTAGGTTTTCATTGGGTATCAAAACTCATGCACGTGACGAATTTAGCCATTTTTTATTGGCTATCAAACTTATGAATTATTAATGAGTTTGAGAAAGGAAAATCTCAAACTGAGGCCTTGCCGTATTGACCGAGCGATAGAGAGGTCAATACGGTAGGCCGAGGTTTGCGATTTTCCCGTAACGACCGAAAGGTCGAGGTTATTAAGTTGTTTATTTTATGGCTAATTAAACGGTTCTGAAAAAAGAAAAAACATCTAAATGCAATAGGAAGTCGTTCCTTCACATCCGGTGATGCGCGCGCTTATTTATTCATTCAGCTTTCCAAACCGTCAAACTGCACCACAGAATTCAGCGAACTAACGCGTACTCCGTCAAGAAAATATCTTTATTTTTGGAAAACAATGATCAATACGGCCGTAAAAAGTATTTTAGTACAGTTGTGTTACTCAGTATATGAGGAGAAAATTTTCATCGACATTCTCAAGAATCAACCGCCAAACGTCAATTCCTACAGAAAAGTTCTTCAAACTTGCTCAAAAGCCGTGCGGCCGTGTCGTTAAAAGAAAATACAATTTAAACGGAATAGCTAGCACTACTCTTCGTCGTCACTTTCGATGAAAACTCTCCGCCTTTTCTAAGTTTCCTGGACTCTAGTTACTGACCCGTTAAAGATCTTGAACTGGCGCTCAGAGATGCTGCGAATGTCCACACCGGAAAAACAAATCCGCTCGACTGTTTAAATCTGATGGTCCTTGAAGATGTTTAAAGTGGCTTGTGTTACAGCAAGAGAATTTGTTGATGTTGACTGCCGTACCGCTCTGGTGTCACCAATTGCGTTTTGAATGCTGAAAGGACAGTGAAAGGAAAGGAACCTCTGTATACTTCGCTGCAAACCCGGCAGGGTGTCGGGTTCATAATCGTCGCCATCCGTTTTCCGACATCTATAAAAATCTTTGCCAATAAGTGGTGAAGGTCAACTGGCGGTAAGTCCAAAACTTCTACTATGCTTCCTTTGTTTATTGACGACAAATATCACTAAAATATTTTCATTTCACTGGCAGTTTTATTTTACTTTCGTGGTTTTGCTCTTTTTGTATAAAAATTTCAATTTCTTCCTGACCAATTAACTCGTTCGTAATTTGCCGATGTAACCAGTCATTTTTTCCTTAAAATAGCAATACAATTAACTCTCTGAATGTTAATCGTCGCTCATCGTCTTGTATCACAACGATTTTCATTGTAAATAAAGCAAATATGGTCTAGCTTTGGATAACCTTTCGTGTTTTTTTTCCTTTCCGCCTAATTTGCATTATCTGTAATCGGCCCGTGGGCATTACGGGAGAATAATGCCCTGGCGTTGAGCTGCGCTTGGCCAATCAGAGCGCTCGTTATATCAGTTACAAACACTAGCCATATAATAAAATGCGCTATTGATATTGAGGTGAGTTCAAAAATTTCTTTTTGGCAGGTCGCCTAATCGTGTGTGAAGTCAAATGCGCCGCCATGGCTTATTTCCAGCGTTATTCCTTGACCAGACATAAAAAAATCGTCAGAGTTGCTTTTTAATGTTATCGTAATTCTTATTCCACCCTGAAATGACATTCGAATTAAAAGTTCCTCTTGAATTTCCGTAGTCGTCCTAAGGTGTGTTTCATAATTAATTGTTTTCCCGAACTAATTCCACAATCCCATTCATAATACGAGAAAAGTTCACGAATTGTAACTTTTCAATCAGAAAACCGATTTATTGTATAACAGTCAATGGTATTTAGGGACTGTGCAATAATTATCTGGAGGGGGGGGGGGGGGGGGGGGAGTTCTAAGATTAATAGGAGGGCCTGAACTTAAACCAAAGTGCAGGGTAGGGGGGTAAGATGTAATTTCTTAAACATTTGTAGGGGGGGTTAGAAGTTAAACTGAGAGGTCTGATCTCAATCCATGGACTCAAGATATTGCATATTACATGTAAGCTAATCAAAATCAAATTTTGGAATCTTGGCTCTAAAAGCAGACAAAAGAAATCTGGAAAGAAACGCCATTCCAGAAGATATTTGTTGGGAGAGCAGAGACGATGTTGAAAGACTGACTAACAAGCAACTTCGGCTCTATCTAAGGCAAGAAGGTCTAATGGTGTCTGGAAACAAGGCACAATTAATTGAGCGAATACTCAAGCATGCAGATGGTTCTGTAGCAAGAACATTTGATGAAGACATCGAAGATGATGATGAAAACATGCCCTCCAGTTCTCATGATTATACCTCAAGTGATTCTGAGGAGGAGTCAACCGAGTATGAAGGTGGTTTATCAGGCGACGATTATGTGGAGCGTAGCTTCCAAGTTTTATTTATTGATGATGCAGACATACCAGAAGTAGTGTAAAGGTAAAGAGGGATGTAGGGAGGATCGGAGGTTGGGAAGGGGGGGTTGAAAGTAATCTCCCACTCTAGACGGGGGTGGACAAGAAGTTATTTTAACATTAATTCAGGGGGGTGCAACTTTACTTTAAGGCATACTTTGCTAATTTTAGACCCCCCTCCAGATAATTATTGCACAGTCCCTTACCAAGTGGTAGCAAACTGATAAAAACGATACGATATCCTCACATGTGAAAATATCGATGATTTCACTGATATCAAGATTCTATTAAATTGTACTTAAATTCGTTATTGTATCATCGAAACATCTTCGGGTCTTCCTCGAAAGTCTTCGGCAATCAACACAATACAATACAATACAATAGAGAGTTTATTGTGAAAATACACTTAGCTACAACAAAGGCGTGTTTTTACAGGCAGTACCAAAGTCGGGGTCTGCGAAAGCACGCCAGCTAATATACAGGTATTCCACAAACATAATAAATTAAGAAAAAAAACTAAATATAGAGTTTATACTAAAACTATAACAGTAAAATCTTAATGAATGAATCTTCGGAAATCTTCGGAAATCTTCGGACATCTTCGGAAATTCTCGAAAATGCTCGGGAACGTTCTGGCCTTCAGAACAATTTTAGAAAATCTTCGGAAATCTTCGGAAAGTGGTCGGAAATCTTCGGAAAATCATCAAAAACGCCGTCATCAGTATGTTTATATAATAAAAAGAACATTACACGTTAGATTGAAGATATGAATTTTATGTTCTCGTGGCAAGAACGAACGAACTCGCAGCGAACGAGTGAGATAATTGTTCTTGCCACGAGAACTTAAAAATCATGTCTTCTCGCCACCGTGAAATATCCTCTGTGTTTGTGTAGTGTCCATTTGTAAAACATTTCCTTGCCAATTTATTACTCGTAGGTGAATGAATATTTTTCAGTTCCGTAGGTTTAATTGGCCAATAATTAGCATTTAGCTCAGTTTTTCATCATGATGGGTAATTTAGACAAAGAGCTGTTTCTAGTGCTATGGCTGATTTGTTAAGTAAAACATTGTAAAAAGAAGCACACCGTAAAAAGCGAAAAATACATAGGATTAGCCTGTTTCTGTTGAATTATGATATATGAGAATGTAAAAACGAAACCGTTTATAGGTTTTTAAAACGTACAAGTTGACAGTGAGGCAAAGATAGTCAGCCTTTGGATTCAGTATAACTTGCTACAAAACAGCTGGCTGTCAGAAAAGAAAAGTCGTAAGATGCAGAAAGGTTAATCGATAGCGACGTGTTTGTGCTTTCCAATTGCAAAACAAAGTAGCGTCAATTTTAACTCTCTCGTATGTAAATACTGTCTACTTAGTAGATATATTATTTAGCCAGTAATCATCATTTAGCTGGTAATGTTTCAACTGTCTTGGCAACTTAGACAAAAAGCTGTCTAGTGTCGAAGCGGGTTAGTGAAATACAACAAAATGATTGTCCTAATAACTGGTGAAAACTAGTTAAATATCAAGGTTTGTACTGTTATGTAACCAATTTTGGTAAACTGAGTGTGTTTTTAATATTTAAATCACGTGTTTGAGGTGAGGTTAACAAATTTCTGTTTGTCAGTTAATCTTACTGGTCCTTAAAGGAAGTTAAGACAAACGTGTTGCAATTTATATTAATCTTTTCGCAGTCCTAGAATCATCATCCCATTCACATTTAACGTACTTCTCTAAAAATTTGCCCCACGATGGTTATTCTTCATGGTTTTCTTGAAATAATCCTCTATTTATTAATTTAAACGCTCGCTCGGATACCCTTGGTGTAGGCCATCACTGATTTTTAAAAGTGTGCTATTGCATGGCTTAAGCATATTTTTTCTTGTCGCTTTGACCTTAAAAAGGCATATTAGTGACTTGTAGAACAACTTGTAAGTAGAAAGGATCAGTTTCAATTTGCTTTAATTTGAGTTCTGATAAAGCCCATTAAAGAAGATATGACCAGATCGCTAGCACATGATGTTTCGGCGTCATCCTGTCGCAAATGCAAATTTCACGAAAATATATATTAGGTAAGGTGTAGACGAGTTAGGAAAATGTCGGCGAATTAAACAGTTTTGCGCGAATGGAGTCCGCTTGTGCGTTTGGTCTCTTTTCCTAAATTAGCACGCATCTCGTCCATAACAACATTAGACATTTCTTCTCTGTTTTAAGATGTTAATAATTTGTGCGTATTTTACAGTGCGTTTACTGAAACCAGGGCCACCCAGACAATGAAAACCAATCAGATGGCAGACCTGAAACAATAGATTCCAACATTTTTAAATCCAGCCAATCAAATGTTCGGTACAAAACAAAGAAATCTCAACTAGTTCTTTGTGATGCTTACGCGACTTCGAGTGTCACTTATCCATAAATTGTCAAGTTCAAATTGTTAGAACTTTCACAGGCTTGAATTTTATTGTATCAGGAGCCCATGATTGAATGCTGCGATTTCTAAGGGGCAGTTGGTTGGTTTAGAAAATATATGAAAAGAAAAGCTGCGTAAGAATGTCAGTCATGAACATCTACCGCCAGAATATTGTTGCGACTGTTTCAAAGAAACCATTGAAATGGTCTCTGAGAAGGGAAGGTTCCAATGGTGCCGTCATTTGCTTTTGCTTAGTAATTTTACACGCTGAGGCTTTGATAGTACAACGCAGAAAGAATTTTCGATGAAGATGTTATTTCAATACAGTGATAACCCAGAAAGGAAGCTCAAACTCTGAATTGTACAGCTTCTGAAATAGTGAACGCAATTATTTTTCCAAGAACTGCGTGGTGAATTTCACGGTAATGACAACCGAAAGCTGTGTAAAAATAGAAACACGTACAGACAACAGGAGCGAAACAAAAAACCGTAAAGAAGATTTTTTTTGCCCATACGTTCACAGTTGAAAACGGTCAATGTAATGAATTTACCATCGTTGAGATGTAAAATCTAAAGTAAGGTAACATGAAATTTTCTAACGATTTGACAATTTATTTCAGATACCGTAGTCGTGAGCATCACTACAAACAAGTTGAGATTTCATTGTTTTGTACCGGGCGTTTGATTGGCCGGATTTGAAAATAGGACATTTGATTGGCTGGATTTGAAAATGTTTGAATCTATTGTTTCGGTTCTGCCATCTGATTGGTTTTCATTGTCTGGGTGGCCCCGGTTTCAGTAAACGCACAGTAAGTAGAAGCTAGAAGATGTCAAGGAGTTTGGTGGAAGATAACTGGCGTGGCTGAAAAACAGCTGCTTGGTTGTCAGAAAAGGAAGTTATGAGATGCAAAAAGCTTGACCGGATCGATATAAAAGTCTTTTCTTTGACAAAGATTGTGAAAAATGCCTAATGCTAAGAAATGCTTTGGTCAACATTCAGTCCAATTTTGCTCGTCCGTGTTAAATTGTATTCTTGTTCCAGAAAAAAAAGTTTTGTACACGAGTGTCGGCTCACTTTTTTTTTATTCAATGTTCAAAGCCTTGGTTACTAAATTAAACATCTCTTGTCTTGCGGTTGGCAAGTAAAGTATAACAGAAAAAATATGCCCTAGTTTTTTTCTGTTTCTGCTTTTAGCGTTCTGTGCAACTTGGCTGTTAACTTCATATCCTTTGCCTAGGGAAGTTACTGGCCTGTCTTTCGGAGAGTTTCAGAAGCCGAAGTTGTTTTATAAAGAGCTTTCCCTTCACTGGCTCCCACGAAGAATTCAGTTTGGACTTAATTTCCTAGCACCTTGTTTTTGTCCGAGGGGAAATCTCTCACTGTTGAGCGATTTGCGCAAATCGGACTGGACCGTGGTACAGAGGCACAGTAAAAATATGCTCCGTGAATGCCTAACTGGATCGCCAAAAGATACTTGCAAAAAAATTCGCAAAACTGGCTTGACTCAGAGGTATGGGTACAAGGTATAAAAGACAATACGGTTACAACTTTTCTCTTAATTCAACATCCTTTTGCCAGGAAACAGGAAGAAAGAACCCACAGGGGGAGTCCAAGGGACCGAATAACACTACGGGTGAAAATATGCTATCAAAGAATGCCGGCTGGATTGGCAAAATGTAGTCGGACACATTCGCAGAATCTTCCTTTGTTTTACGCTCGCGGTTTTGAAGCAAGGTGCTGCATATTATACTATCGGTTCTAAAGTCTTTAGCTATCGATGTGAATGTATGAAGGCAGAGAAGTCAGTTAGAGTTTAAGGATGCAAGAGCGCGTTCGCTCATTGTTTGGCAGGCAAAACTGTACTCGCACAGTAACGGGGAGTCGTTTAAAGACGAAATTCAGGGCAACATGGTCGAGTCGGTGGCTGGCAAACTCGGGCTTTGAACTGGAAAGTTTCTCTTACTTCGCCGTTTTCTTCTTGCTACGAAACAGGCCCACAGAAGTACTCCGAGAAGTCGACTCCTTCGAACAACACAGGTAATCAAACATCAAAATGGTGAATGATAACATGCAACTAAAGAAATTCTAACCTGAAGAAGAGCTGGCCTTGACTATCAGAAACGGCAGCAAGACGAACACACAGCACAAGGAAATGGTGAACATCTTCGATCAATTTCTGAAGTCGGCGAGGGCCGATTAAAAATATTGTCACAGTTCACCAACGTTACAATCCTTTAAGTTTTCTTTTGTGCAGCGTATTAAAGCACAGTTTAATATTTGTACAAGGCGAAATGTTCCTTGTGGCGTATTAACTGCCTGACGTTTACCTGTCACTCGAACGATTATGCCAGACTTTAATTAAAGAATGAGTTTCTCCCACTTTTCGACAGATTGGTATTGAGTTACAGTAATTCTAAGCTAAGTAAGCAGCTATTATTACTACTTCTTGACTTTCGCCATCTAAAGAGGTTCCCTTGTGTCAGTTTTAAAAGGTCTGAATTATAAGAAAGCTAGAACCGACTTTGTGCAGAACATCACAACTTGCTTGGGTGGATAGCAAGCTTCTTTGAACTAGGAACAGGATTTCACACTGCTCCTCTTCATGATTCACTTCATCTGCTTTACGCCTGTTTTGAAAATCGGAAATAGGGAAGACAGCCAAAAGACTCCGAGAGTCTCTACCTATTCCAGAGACAAGCATATAACGTCGATAATTTACCATGTCGAAGTCTCATTATGTATTGAAAAAAAAAGTACATCTTATAAAAATAAATGGGTGTAATCATTAGTGGTTTTCATATAAAACTTCTCTGAACATAACAGTGTGGTCCTACATAGCCTTGACTTACGAAGTAAAGCTCAACATTATCAAGTAAGTGAAGATTTAGAATCTATCCTAAAGAACAAGAGCAAACAATTAGCTCTTGCTATCAGAGAAGACAAGAAGAAGGAAACACAATGCAGGGAAACGGTAGACATGATCGACCCCCAACACGAAAAAAGGTCCAAAAATCGATGCGTTTGCAGTTTCCAATTTCAAAACATGTCAATATGTAATTTTTCCTTGTTGCTGCTGCAATGAGTTCACTCGCAATCGGGGAAAGGTCAGACTGTAGGAACCTTGAATACGTTTTTGCCAAACGCAAAGAATTGTGGTAGTGGTAAGATCAAAGGCGCAAGGCATTGTGGTTATGAAGGTATGCCAGAATTAAGATGCGAAGTCTGATCTTGTGCTCTTTCTCTTCAGTTAATTTTGGTCGTAGCGTACGGTGTATATCGCTACTTTTGACGCTTCTTTTTCGTTCGTGTTTGTCTTTGTTAACTTTTATTTGTACTGCAATTGATGGTGTTTTATTGTGTAAAAGCAAAATTTTGATTTATAACCTGCCATCTGATTTATAGTTTGACGGCAGGGTTCCCTTAAATCATCGAGTGTTATTTACGATCTGTTTAAGTTAATATTGTTTAAAAAATCACGGATTTTACCAGAACCGCTTACATATTTTATTCCCACAACTTTACTCAACATTTTGGAAATCACTCTATAAATACACTTGATTAGAATTACGGCTTTTTGTTGTTATTAAAAATTTCAAACCGGAAGTCATTCAGCCGTGACCTAAAACTTTCTGGAATGTTGTCTTTCTCAGGCAAAATTCGAATTTATAAACCTTGCAACAATGCTATTTAATTCCTTTGAGAAGTTTCTGGAAACCAAACTACACGCTCTTGTATAAGAGCGTGAGTTTCGTCCGTAAGAGAACAATGAAAATGTAATGAAGCTTAGATTAATGCTGCATGCAGCCTGGTGCTGTGATCCGAGGAGTGAAATAAACCAGTTTGTTTTCTCTCAAGCATCTGAGCGGGCCGGAATCCTCCTAAATTCTTGAATTTGATTGACTAATCACGCGCTTGTGACCGGGCCAGCTTTTTACGATACGGCCCACGGGCCAGATTTTTTCTCCGTGTCCTAAATTTTGCTCCTAAAAGTTTAGCAGCAGTCGTTAATCTTTTGGCTCTTTTACACTTTCATCGACGATAAGTCAACCCAAGTTCATCTCTGTTCACTTTGAAGTGGCAAGGAAAGTCACTGCAGGGGCGGATCCAGGATTTTTTTTAGGAGGGGGTGCACCCCTAACTAATGACGTCACTGACCCGTGAGCATGAGGTAAACAAATTTTAAAAGCGATTACGAAGAAGAATTCTTCATCTCAAGGGGAGGGGGGGGGTGCACACCCCTGCACCCTCCCCCTAGATTCGTCCCTGCACTGTAAGTAAATTCAATTTAGTGTGAGTTTGCTTGGTTGTTTCCAGCTTGGCGCTGTAATGGCGCCGGCGTGATCCTGTGTTGCCTCTCGCCGTAAAATTTGAGTCAATTTCAGTCGAGTTTACTTCTGATCGTTGTGTATTTAAGAGAATTTCTGTGGAATACACTTGCTGTGGCTTTCTGTTTTTCAATTTACGGTAGAGTCTGATTTCAAGTGATTTTAATAGCAAGTACTGACAGAAATTATCTTTGTAGTAAAACTTTAAACTTCGTACGAAATTTCACACCGGAAAAGCAATTTTGGAGAACTTAACTGATTAAATAAATGCAACTAACACAAAGTAGTTCGAAAAATATCTGTTCTTTGATACATCTTTCTTTGTCTAGTATCGAGCTTACTCGCTCGTTGCGAAGATTTTTTTTATAAATAGTTAGTAGACAGCGCGTAAGCCGATTCAATGACAAAGTTGCGCAAACAAACCCATCTGTGCATTTTCCGGCAAGACCTCGGTCAAAGTGGGTGCTTATGTTAAACCGACCGGTCAGAGATCAGTGGGAATACCCGAGCAAAATGGAATGACATTTTCCGATTAAACCGGGCCAACCAAAGAGAATGGCAATTGCCATGTTTTGTTCCTTTTCCGAATTCCCTAATTAGGGTAGGGAACCGGTTTGTCGAAAATGGAATGGCGAATTTCTGTCGAAATATTCCGACCGAAATAAGTGGACCACCTCCAGAGGTGATCCCGAATATTCTGGTCGGAAGAAACTGAAACCGACCTTTCCATTTGAATTCCGACCGAAAAATCCGGAATCTTTGGCACAATGAAAAGCACCCAGCTTTTCACTATACTGGCTTCCCATCCGGCAAATAACATATGTTATCTTTTTTTCGGCTCATGAGCGGGCGGAATTGACAAATCCTGCAATCTAACTGGCAAAGTTTTGAGCTTTGAGTTTTATGCAAAGGCAGTTTATTTTGAGTGTAAGTTTGGGTTTTACGGTCCGCCATTACTCACGTTCAAAACTGACCGATTAGACCTTAGAGGGTTGGATCTAGAGAAAATGACGTCATTTACTCACTAGCTTAAAATTTCAACGTGTAGACGCAATCTATTATACATGCAAAACTGAAAGTCCAAAACTCCCGTACTGAATATCAATTCAGCCGCGTACACGCGCATTGCATTCTTAAACTAGCGAGTCTTTGACGTCATTTTCTCCTCGGCCCAGCTCTCTCAAGATTTAAAGTCGGTAATGGTGGACCAATAAATAAGAAAATTCCAGTTAAAATAAACAGGTGTCTATTTAAAATCAGAACTTAAAACTTGAGTCAGTTAGTGTTTAGTTAACATAGTTTTGAAGTCCAGAGGAAACAAATATTGCTTTTTTGCAAGCACTTTAAGGGATAAATTTACTTTTTGGCCTAAGCTGGCAGGATTAGCAAGCTCTGACGTCCAATGTCCATTTGATTGACATCTTTTAAACAATAATGAAGAGGCAGAGCTTAATCATAGCAAAAGAACTCTTGCAAATAATTGCTTTTCAAGTGCTTATTTGCTGCAAACTATCACGAGAAAAAGCTCTTTTTCCTCAAATACAATTGGACATCGATGTCTGTCTCTCC
>JAHPZR010007872.1:0-15000 GCA_019787425.1 Platygyra sinensis | reverse complement strand
AGTACATTATTATTAGTATTATCATTACTACAATGCGGAAAAAAAATTGTTTGAATTTGATGAAGATGTTATGTCAATACATTAACAATCCAGAAAGGGAGTTCAAACTCCAAAATGTAAAGCTCCTGAGACTGTGAAAGCGATCGTTTTTCTGAGAACTGCGTGGTGGACAAACAACAGAGGTGCAAACAACAGAAGCGGAATTTATTTTGTGTAGTTGCATAAGCATCACAACTAGCAAGTTTAGATTTCATTGTTTTGTACCAGACATTTGATAGGTTGGATTTGAAAATGTTGGAATCTATTGTTTCAGTTATGCCGTCTGATTGATTCTCATTGTCTGAGTGGCCCCGGTTTCTGTAAGCGGTTTGTAATTGAAGGGGTGCGTGGAAAAAGACCCTAAGTGACATCTGATGTACTGCAAGATTCTCCTGGCAAATTGCTTTTAACTTCCTTGTAGAGAATAGGAGAATCTGACATAAGATCAAGAGTCATTTAGGGCTTTTTTCCACGTACCCCTTCAATTGTGAACAGGTAGTGTACATGTAACTTTTTCAGTGATGGTGGAAGCATTTGCCCAAGAAGTGAGTTCTGAGAGATTTTGTGAAGCTCTTAGATTTGGATTCAAAAAGGTAAACATTCTGTATTGACCAAGTGTGAGGTCAAGATGGCTGGATATTGTGTGTTTATAGACCGAGACGGAGTCAAGGTTCCATAAACACGCAAAAAAAGAATGAGGCCAATACCCAGCCATCTTGACCGAGCAAGCTTGGTCAATAAAGAATTTATTATATGGCTTTTGGAGAAATTTTTCTTGCGGGGCAGAGCAGGTAGTCCGGAGCAGGCAAGATAACTCCATCTTGCTAGCTTGGGTAGGCGATCACAGTGCAGGATTTGGTTCATCTTGCCAGCTCACGAAGCTAGCTATATAATGAATATGAATGTAATTGCACCCGGCATAGTCAAATTTCATAAAGCACAAATTATCCAAAATATTCAAAATCATTCAAATATTTTACTTAGTTTGAGTTTGGAATTTACCAGAGACACTAAATTTGTTTTATGATGAAGTCTGAACAGAACTTAAGGATGATTTAATTTGATATGATAAGTCTCAGGGTAAACTTTATTTCATGCCTTCATGACAGTGCCAACCCATAATCAAAGCATTGCGTGACTTGCAAAGCCAAGCTGGCAAGGTAAAGAGAACATGTGAAGTTCCTGACATTCCTGCAGAAGTGATGGATGCAGTGAAGAGGTTTGTAAAGAGACAGTTATTAGGTACTGGTAATTAATGCTAAGCTTGGTAAAGGAAGCAAATACTGATGTTTGTAGACAAAACTAATAACAAGCAGATACCATTCTAAGGATGCGTTTCTTTTCGAAATCCAAGATTGGATTCTTAGATCCGAAAGAATCCAAGTTTCTTTACTAAACAGATCAATCCCAGATCTCTCGTATCATGGTGTATCAAAGGAACCGAAGAATCCACTCTAGTAGTGGATTCTTTGGTTCCTTTGGAGAAAGGAGCTCACTGGCACCTCTTTTCCTATCCCTCTGTGAATCTGCCATTTTGCATTAATTTATTTTTTAGTTATTAAACCGCGCAGCTAGAGGCTGGGCGGTTTCTTGCTCTGCCTTCGGTTTTTTAGTTTTATCGGTGAGCAGACCCAAACTCACACTCGGCCAATTGTTTTCACCGGATGATGTCATCATCAGCCAATTACAGGCCATTTCTCAGCTCTTTTCGTCATATCCCCCCTCAGGAGCATTTTGTCAAGTTAGCAAATTAACTATTCAGACAGAACATGGCCGTCTGTGATAAATGTTTCTTTGGTCAAAATTGGGCCAAACTCCGTTGGAGATGCACATCAGGACATTTGCAAGGATAAAGAATGTAACTTAGGACCAGTTGCTGGCTATTAAGGCTGAAATTATCCATAGTTAAGCTGTATTTTCATTTTGCGTGCGAAACAGAAGATTTTGTAATCTGGAATTTTTGTTTCTGTTCACTTTCGAAGGGGATATTCAATGCGCTATAAGGTATTATGTCTGGCCATGGATCACGCTGACGGTGATAAATGTAAGATCGTGTTTACTTCGCCAGAAGCAATGATGGAATTTTCTGGGAAAAAAAGTTAAAACTTAGCCTTTACGCTCGTGAAAAACCCTTTTAACATATGTAAATTGATAGTCGCTTGAAAGGTCAAGGTATTTTTTCTTCAGACATAAACAAAATTCTCCGATTACAAGTAACGCTAGACCCGTCTCATGCAAAGAATGTTTCCATATCTGAAACTGCCCTCTCCCTATTCACGTACACTTGCATGAGACTTAGTTTCTGCTCAACAAACATTGTCAAAGTGCAAGTCTCTTCAATTTTAAAGGAAAAAAAATTTTTCGTTGTGACGAGGTGGATTTAAACCCGGGGCACAGGCATGGCAGTCTTCCAACCTAACCACTAGACCACCGAGGAAACGCTACCGATGGATGGTTTAATTTAAGTACCATATCGGAAACCCGAACGCTATAAAGAAGCTAACCATTAACCCCTTGCATTAACCCTAACCCTAATCAGTATTTTCAGTGCTTAGGCTTATAATCTGTATTTACTTTGTGTACGCATCACAAGGTATCCAAGGGCGGTTTGAGATATGGGAACAAGTCCTAACCATCTTTTAAATTGTTTCCGGGTAATGTTTTCTCGCAAAACGTTGTTGCTAAATATTACGTAATGTTTTTGTGAGGGCAAAAGAGTTAAAAAAGCGCGGTTTTAATTTTTTTTAAAATTCTTGTTTACAGCTAAATTGTGAGGACAAAATTGATGACGATGAGGATGATTAATTTGTTAATTGTGCTGTCAGTGGTGATCTCAAACTTTGTGTCATGCTGTTAAATACCAAGTCTTTGTCTTATATAATGTTGGAATGTTGGAATGAAGTTTTGGGTGGCTATTTGTGTGGGAAATTTAGTACCTAAGTAGGTATTTGCAAGCAAAAAACTGACATAGACACTATAAGACACTATAAGTTTGTAAGTGAGCCACTTTGATGAAACATTCCTTGCAAGTTATTCATTGGCTATTATATTCCATGATTTGTGTATTATGGAAGTTAATAACAACTCAACACACTTGTCTGCTTTATTTCTTAGACATTCAGTTGAGCTTCTTGATAAAATATTTTCAAACTTCACTTTCTCAAAGGTGTGTCAATTTTGTATATTTTAATTAAATTTTGTCCCATACAATAAAGCAACCGACTATTTACTGATGATGATTTTGTATCCCCACCACGCCATCATCCTTCATCTATCCTCTCTATGCCAAGTGGTACATAAGGCCTCATTACTCTGCCACCAATCAGCTCTGCTGGACAAGACAAATGTACACTTTTCTCCAGGCCCTCTCTCCAGCTCTTTCTGTCTTCCTCTCTGCTGTAATTCTCCATGTTGCCTTGGATCCATGCACTGATTCATATATTTCACTCTTACCAATGCTCCACATAGCCGTGCCTGGCCACTGTTTGCTTTAGACCTGTTACTGTGACTTTGCATTATGGTATTTCATCAAATAGAGCAAAGAAAACTTACGTTTGATGACACAACAGTCAAACCAAGACAACTTAAAAATATAAGTAATTTTATGTTGTTTTAGTTGTAAGAGGTTAATTAATACAGAGTATGACTGTTTACATGTATCTATATCTCTAATGTATTTATTTTTCCTCAGATGGAACGTGACAGAGAAATGTTTGCAGTCAATGGCTCATGCTTCACAGCAATTCAAGGTGGTGTACTTTTTGTAAAATGACTTAGAGTTAATCTTGGGATGTGTCCATTACTAATATCTTCTGTGATATTCTAACTGAATAACTTTCAGCTATAAAGTTAAGATGTGCCTGTTATATACATGCTGAGGAATTTTTAATGTTCTCTGGTAAATAATACTTATCTGTTGGTAGAAAGTGGGCATGGCTAAAGCTGCCATGTACACACATGTATCAGCCAGTCATGTGAAGATTGCACATTGGCTTATAGGATCCTTACTGGGGCTGTTATCACTCTTTGTCTTTCGTTCAGCCCCCAGTATCGATTCCACAAGCCACTGCAAGATGACCAGTTTTCTACTCATTTCTTATGTGGTGAATAGGCACTCTACTGCTTTTGTTCCCATGTGTATTATTTAAACTTGAACTTTATACATGGGGGGGGGGGGTGGTACTCCCTTATAAAGGCTTAATGGGGACGTACGGCCAGCCAGGGTATGTTTTTCGGGATTTTTGTCTTAAACAGGGTATCGAATTTATCATTTTTTGTCTTACGGTAATCAGGGTATCGCTTTATCAATTTTTGTCTTAAACAGGATATCTCTTCTTGTCTTAAACAGGGTCAGGGTTTAAGGGGCCGGGCCGCACCTCCCCACTCAGGGATATATCGAGTACCCCCCCCCCCCCCACCCCCGTACATATCTCCAACAAACTCCTTTTTTAGGATCTTTGCTTCCATTTTGACTAAAGTTTTGACCAAGTCTTTTTAAAGACTTCCAAGGAATTGTCAGTGCTCAAAGACCTCCATGACAATTGACAGAAAGAATGTCAAACAGTCTTGTTAAAAGTCAGTTAAGTTAACTGTATATATAGTCAATAATGTTTTTCTGTATTGTGTTTAACAGAACAGTTTCCACATGTTGCTGCCCATGTGATTCATGATGCTATATATGAAGTAACCAGATCAGTTTTTAGACAAAATGTTCTGGAAAAAGCTCAAAGGTAATCATACCAGACAAATCACTTACTGTCTCTTACTGCATGTAGTTGAAGACACTCTGATATCCATACCTTTCTCATGAAGGAGACCCTTCCTCCAACCTGTCAGGAAATTCCAATTACCAGACTGAGTAAGCCTCAACATTTCTTTTAAGTATTTGTTTTTTACAGAACCTCCCACCCCACTCCCTGGAAATTCCAATCCCTTCTGTGGGGGGATAAGGGAGATTTTCTGGAACTGCATATTAAAGCAAATTTGTATTATAATTTGTAAGGTTGTTTTAATTCCAAGTACATGTATAAACCAAGGATGAATTTTCTTTCTACTCATCTGTTGCGATTTCTTAATTTGTTTTTTGGTGTGAAACAAAAGCTGCGCTCCCCAAATTGAAATTGTAAAATTTACCTTTGCCATTCTCTAAAGTCTGGCAGTTGCCAATGACTTGACTACCTAATTAAACCAAGTTGTAAACGACACTGAGACATCCTATGCCCATTATGGAATGTTACTGCAAGACAGCTCCTAAAAACCGCCTTTAGAAATTTGAATTTTATACCCTGGGAGTGTATGATTACTGACAATATTTTCTAAGTTACACCCAGAAGGTTTAACTAGAAGTCTGACTCTTCTTTTTCTGGGGAAAAAAAGTCCATTTCAGTTCTCTATTCATCACATGACATTGGATCATTTTTTAAAATATTATTTATGCAGATGTGATGGACGTCCCTTTGACGCACTCCGACCCATGATATGTGAGGTTGATTTGTTCAAAAGTCTTCATGGGTCTTCATTATTTCAAAGAGGAGAAACACAGGTTAGTATAGTTGACTGCCAATAAGTGGCAAACCTTCGAGAAAAATTAAGAAAGGTTTGGGTTATTATGAGAAAAGAACAAATGACTAAAAATGAGGGAGCAAAACATTGTGCATTGTTTTGCCACCGTTTTAATTAGAAACATCACACTTCAAATGTATTTTTCCAAGAAATATGCCAGCTTTTCTTGACACCATGGGCATTTCTATTTTGTGTTTAGCTTTTTCAAAACTAATTTTATAGTTCAGCTACTTCTCAACATACTAACAATGCTACTACTGGGGTGATGTCTTGGTTTCCATTCCTTTCAAACTGATGTAGGTATTCTGTACAGCAACACTTGGATCTCGTCGTTCAGCAAGACAACGTGATGTAGCAGAAATGGCTGTGGGGTAACAATTTTTTTGCATAATTTAGTGATACTTGTGGTTTTAATATGAAAGAAAAACGGCTTTTCATTCTTGTTGCTTTTCTTTCCTTACATAAGTTTTTTCCTTACTTCTAGTTTCATCATTTCTATGAGCAGAATTTGGCTACTACAAATGTAGTTTCTCCAACCAAAACGTGATGCCAATTACTGCCATGAGATATTTGCTTGAAGTACACTGTAATACATGAAGGATTCATTCACTTGGTTCACTTGATTAAAATGATTTGAGCCTCGACAAAATGATGAAAAGATAGTTGAAGTCTTCTAATTATTCCTATTTCATAATAATTGTGAAAAAAAGACGCAATAATTATTGTGGTTAATTAAAATAATTATTATTTCATAATAATAATTATGAAAAAAAACACAATAATTATTATTGTGGTTTTAAGGCAAAATCAGGTTATGCTTAATAAAAAATAAAATTCAGTTTATGCACTTGAAAATAAACAAAGAACCTAGTTTCCACACAAAGTTAATAAAAACGCAATTATACATACTGGTAATATTTTAAACCAGTGGGAAGTGAGGTGTGTATAATTTACTACTTTAGATAATGAATGGTTTAAATTATATTGTGAATTGCACTTTTTTCTCTTATTGTGCCTGTCGACACCTAGCAGTATTAATTGTTCTGGTCAATTCTTCGAGTGAGCATCTCATCTCAGGTGGGGAGTAGCCATTTATATACAGAAGCCAGAATTCAGCTCCTGATATATTAATTTTGGTTGATTTAGACTCAAGCTTTTTTTTTGTTTTTCCTTTTTTCTCAAACTTTTTTAGGGATGTAAGAGAAAAGCCATTTATGCTCCATTACGAGGTACGTTGTTCATTAATTTTTCCTAGTTGGTGGTAAAAGAATTTCAAGTAAACATGTTTACACATTTTAAAATGCTTTCCGAGTTTCCTCGTTTGGTGTTGTCTTGATATCATGCTGTACATGTTTATACAAACTTACCAAATGGACACTAGTCACTTCTTGTAAGATTTTTCACAACACAGTGGAATATCTACTAACTTACACTTCCTATTGGCTGACAAGTAGTGATAGTCGCAGTCACATGCATGTAACCTCCTATGCAGACATTCTTAGGCTTGCCAGAGGCTAAGTCACATGCAAACAGAAATAATGTTAAAGATTTGGAGTCTGTGTACTTACGTTCACTCTGCTCTGTGAAGTCATCTGTTATTGTTTTGGTTTTTGGTTTTATTAGTTTCCACCGTTTTGTGTGAATGAAGTTGGATTTTCGAGTGGATACAGTCGACGAGAGATTGGTCATGGTAGGGTGATTACTGGTATTCACAGTGCACTATCGAATTTTTCGTTCTTGTATATGTTTAATTAGGGTAGGAAAAATTAAACATGACAATGCTGATGAGGATATTACTATTAACCCGTGTAAAATAACCCCATGGAACTCCATGGAATTCCATGGAAGTCCATGGAGTTCCATGGAATTCCATGGACCTCCATGGAGTTCCATGGAACTCCATGGAGTTCCATGGGGTTTCCATGGATGCTCCATGGAACTCCATGGAACTCCATGGAGTTCCATGGAGTTCCATGGAGGGTCTATGGAATTCCATGGAGGGTCCATGGAATTTCATGGAGATTCCATGGAACTTCATGGAGTTCCATGGAGATCCATGGAACCTCCATGGAACTGCATGGACTTCCATGGAACTTCCTTAGAACTCCATGGAAGGATAAACATTTCATGCAAAGTGATCATGCATGGTCAGTGTTCCATAAAAATCAAAGGAAGTTGATGATTGCATTACTTATTAAAAATATAACATTCAGCAATTGACATATATATCACTACCAACTGCAGTTTCATATTAAGAATCCCATGAAATACTCATGAAAAACCCATGAATCTTTTTCAGGGCCATGAATATTGCATTTTCCATTTTTCATGGCCTCTTTGAAACCCATTAATTCTTTTTTATGAAAATTATTTCATGGCTCGTAAAAAAACGTTTTTTAATGGCCATGAAAAGTTGGTGATGATCTAAAACCCAAAATTAAATGCATAATCATGAAATCTGTTTTCATGGCCATGAAAATTCATAAATAACCGAAGTTAAATTAATGGGCCATGAAACATGTATCAGTAGATTTCATTGGCCCATGAAATTGCCCTGGAAGTTGGAAATGTACTTATCTGACCCGAATTTAAAAGGTTAAGAATCTTACTTGAGGTGTTCGTAACAAAGGTTGGAATTGTTGGGAATTTTATGTGAATGGAGTTTTTCAGGCTGAGTACACAAGTCAATTTCTCGGGATTTCTAGAAATTACATAGTTTATTGTCTGATCACTGATTTCTTTTAAAAGCCTGATGACAAAATTATAAATACCGGCAATGTCGATATCGGGGCCACAACTGTTTATCTCCAGACTACAGTTTCGTGTCTTCATCATGTGAATTACTGTATGTTTTCTCTTTCTTGTAAAAAGGCCGATTATTTTGCCATTCTGTAGTAGTTAACTAGCTTGGAATAGCTATGCACCTCTCCAAACGATATCTGAGTACTTTCCAGCTCGTGGCAGGTCTCTAAATCGTGTAAAAAAGCCGAGTTCTTTTGTTGAATTCGAACATGCCCGAAATGAGCGGCCATGTTGAATTTGAATGCTGCCAGACCCTGGGAACGAGTATTCTGACCCATGATGCAATGCAGTGAAAAACGCGGTCGATTTCAACGGTCAAACGATTACAGCAGTGCGAAGACTTCGAAAAGCTCTGGGAAATGATGTTTAAAAGCAACAACATCTGGATTTTTGGCTCTAGGAACAATTGTAAGTATGAAGAATCGTAAACCTTCTGGATTAGGACTTAAAAAACTGTTCTTGATGATCTGTACTGCAATGATTTACATGTATCACTTACTGAACTCGATCTTGGCCATGGCAAAATTATGCTCCAGCCAGTTTTGATCTTTGTCTTTCTTCTTGTCCATTTCAGCTTTTATGCGTTGATCTGAAATCATGTTTCTCTTATGAGCAATTGCTTTTCGTTAACATATAGCCTTTTAAGTGGTGAAACTGAACAAAACTTATTGTCTGATTTTAATCACATGCTGCTGGGTGTTTTTGTTGTAGTTATTGAAGCATGAAAGCCTGAAGTATGCATACATGTACACTTGGTTGAAAAGCTAAGTGAGTATCAATTCACAAACATAATCGATGCTACTGTCAGTATTTCCATCATAATCTGTGGGATCCAACTCAAAATACACAGCAGTCTTCGAGGCAATAATTCCAACTTTGGGGTTTAAGCTCAATTATATTTAAGAAAATTAGTATTAGCTGAAATATATTGTATGCCATATTAGAGAAGCCTTTGACTTTAGGAAATAAAAGATTTCTTGAACAGAAACAAGATATTTCGATTTCAGCTGGTCTTTAATCTCCTTTGGATACGTGACAAAAAATACATGATATAGATTCTTGTAAGAAGTGTACTTTAATGAAGACTACACTGTCACTTTGGCAAGTGACATAATCACATTGCCTTTTGTTGCTGTATTAGGGTATATTAAAATTTAAATTGTTGTTTCTCTCATTATTTCACATGTTTGTTATAATTCTGGGCTTTTGACAGCTTTTTATGTATCACAGTTAATAGTGCTACTTGACATAGAAAATTATGATGAAACATTGTAATGATGATAGATATTTGCATATCAAAATGACTGGAATAAAAGTACTGAGGATATAAATTTTAGTTGTTTTGAGTCAAAGAATTGATTATTAATGGAATTTTGATGAACCTATATATCCTATAATTTATTTCATGGATCAGCTATTCTATGGAAATTATTTTCCATGTAATTTTATGCAATGTTTAATATACCAAACAGAATTCCATGAAAACAGTGATTTTTTTCAAATTCTATGCAAGTACATGGAAAAACTCTATGGAATTCCATGGGAAAAAAACCTCCATGAAATTCTATGGAATTCCATGAAAGAAAAAAAATCTCCATGGATTTCCATGGAATTCCATGTCCCAAACCCAGACAGAATTCCACAGAGTTCCATGGAAAATTTTCCATAGAACTCCATGGAATTTCCATGGAATTCCATGGAATTCCATGTCCCAAACCCAGACAGAATTCCATGGAGTTCCATGGAAAATTTTCCATGGAACTCCATGGAATTCCATGGAATTCCATGGGGTTATTTTACACGGGAATACAGTCAATTCACCTTTCTTGTATAATACTGGCACCTGCATAATACAGACGTCTCTATAAATCAGACTCCTCCGTGAGTACAGACACTACTCTCAACGGACATAGCAATATATGGACACTTAATAACAGACACCCCTGTTATATGGACACCTCCACAACAGACACTTCTATAAATAGACCTCTTCAAAAAAGACACCTCTATATATAATATATATGTGGACACCTCCATAAAATGGAGATGTCTATAACAGAGACATAACTACACGTGTACACTTCCATAATTCCAACACCTGGGCCATGTATGCACACATCTATGACACCCAGAAAACTTCATACAAAATTAGTAAGGACACCTCCATAATATGAACATAGAGTCACAGACAACTCATTTTAGCATACTTACATCCGATGAAATGTTATATTATTTACCTTGCCCAAGCCTCACCTTTTCCAGGTATACTCATGTTGGAATTTACCTCGTGTAGGAAATTTAGCAGAAATGGCGTTAGAACCAGTTGTTCCTAAGGATTTCCCATTTGCCATTCGGCTTACATCCCAGGTGTTAGAATCAAATGGTAAGATATAAACGCCACTCCTTGTTTAGTGACATTAGAGAGATTAAGCATGGCATTATGCCAAACGACAAACGGCAAAAATGAAACATTTGCCATTTGTCTTCAGCTGTCTGTACAGTAAAGTAAACATTTTTGTATTTGCAGTGAATGGTACGAGACTTTTCTATTTTTGTGTGATTTATTTAAGGATTACAACAAAAGAGTAAAAAATCAGAGGCAATCTTTGCCTTCTGTCGTAAACGTCATGCTTAAACTCTGTTACATCGGAGAGATCAACCCCTCCCCAACCTACCTGGGTGGCGAGTTGCATGACGTCCATGACTAGACAAAAGGGTCTGTTATTCATTTATGTGCAGGACTGAACGTTGATGACATGCGTGCTCTTTATACTATGCGTCAGTGGAAGCCCTCCTTGCGGTCACATCATTATCACCGCCACTTTTTTGTCCCGGCGAAACGCTCATTCATTTTCTTGTAAGAAACTTCCGTTAATGTGGCCACCTTGTTAACACGGCCGACGGCCACATGATAAAATCCCAACCTGTATAGAACGTATGCAATCACGTGACCAGCGGCCATATTTGTTTAATGAAATAAAAGAGAGTTTTTGCTCTACTAAAGAGTTCAGCTCTCTCAGGATTGATTTGCGACACCAACATGGCCGACTTTCATTGTTTAGGGACACCAACATGGAGGTTGTGACGTCATATACATACGGCTCCATAATACTATATAATTTTACCCTGTTGATACGGCCACTCAAACCGTTCATTTTTCCATTGTTAATATTGTACGTGCTAATTGAAGTTTCAATTTGTTTAAAGTTATACTTGCATTCCGGATTCTTATTAAAGAAAGTACTATTGTGACACATCTGTTAAGACGTCACTCCCGGGGGGGGGGGGGGTACTCCCTTATAAGAGCTTAATGGGGACGTGCGGCCAGCCAGAGTATGTTTTTCGGGATTTTTGTCTTAAATAGGGTATCGAATTTGTCATTTTTTGTCTTAATCAGGGTATCGATTTATCAATTTTTGTCTTGAGTGAGATATCTTTTCTGGAACGATAAACGGCAAAATTTTTACAAGCTCTTGTAAATTATTATTGACTTCCGTTGACTTTGGCATTGATACCAGGCACATTAAATTTCCATTGATTACGCAACAAGAAAGCCACATAATTTGTAACCGCAACTTTTAATCTATGTCTTAAACAGGGTATCAAAAATCGGAATGGACCAAACACGAAATTTGACCTTACCCTGTTACCACTGTGCTCTGCTGTCATTTTACCAATGAGGACACTTTGTGATGCTTATCACAAAGAGCACGCACCTCATTACCATCTGGGGATATTTGTAGTTGTATATAGTGGCTACATGTGACTCTGCATGCCCACTTGATCTTTTCCTGTAACACTTTGTAGATGTGCTAGGCATGAGTTACATTCTTCATTTGTTCATCAGGCTAATCTTGTGTTACGCTCCTGTTGGCAGGTTCTTCATCGTTAGCATCTGTTTGTGCAGGTAGTTTGACACTGATGGATGCAGGTAAATAACCATAGCCGTTCAATAACCCATTGCAAAAACGTGAGCGGACTGGGAAAGAGCGAGTATGGTTGTTTTTCGGGCGTTTGTTTGAAAAACTAAGATATTCAAATGAAAGATCAGCTGACTACTGATGAATACCAGCAACGAAGAGAAAAACTTAACTTACTATCCTTAGAACAAAGAAGATTTTTATTTGATGTTTTATTTTTGTATAAAGCCTTGAATGGCCATATAGACATTGACTTGTCCAATTATGTCCAGTTTTTTAAAGAATCTGATCATTACACGCTACGAAGGAAGGATGACTGTACACTTAAGAAAAACTATGCAAGAACGAACATTTTTAAATATAGTTATTTCAACAGGATCGTAGACATGTGGAATTCTCTGCCACACTCAGTTCGTCGGGCACATAGTGTTGAAATTTTTAAGAAGAGTGTCAGGGATATCCTGATCAGAAGTCTGTGGTTGTTAATGTCATTTCATTTTATTGTTTCGGTGATCCTATTTACTATCGTATTTTATAGTAATTTTCAAAGTTTTTATTGGATTAGTGTTACTTCCCTATTGTAGTGTGATTATTATACAATAGTAAATAGGGTGGTCTATCTTGTATGGGGTCTCAGACCCTTTTATAGACCCTCCCTGGCATTTTTACTCTATTTTCATTCCACCCATGTATTCCCTTGCTGAAATTGCAATAAATAAATAAAGATGCAAAGAAACTCAGCTCTGCTATTTCTTTGTTGCTAAATTAAAAGAACCCAGTTAAATGCAGCGCATGCGTAGTAAGTCGAAAAAAGTGCGATTGAGTGAAAAATTGACTTCTCGGAGGCGCTTATTTCTCGAGAACCACTCATTAGAATTTCACGAAATTTGGCACGAAAATACTTTAGGGAATAAGTAACTGGAGGATTGAAAAAAAATTGAACTTTAACAAAGGAAATTCAAGATATGTCAGTGAACCTTCAAAGAGGGATAATTAAAGATCTGTTTGTGAAATTATTATTAAAATAGCGCTAACTTGCGAGTATCGTTACAAGCTTGTTGCATGCAAATTATAAAGAAAATCTAATGACTAGATTTTCTGCAAATAAACAAAACCGATTTTAAACCACCTGTTTATATTGATCATGTTGCCATGGCAACGGTACATACGTCAGCTTAATTATCAAAAAGTTGAAGTTTGTGTTGTTAACTTGCTTGCTGCCATTTTTGGTGACCAAAGGATCAAGGGTTTTAGAGAAAAATGTAAATGAAACAGAGGTATCAAAAACTGTGTTCAGCCACCTTAAGGTGATTCCTCAGTATTGCATTGCGAATCCCTTCCTGCGTACGATTTATTCGTCATTAGCGCCCGCAAATGAACGCATGCACGTACACAACGAAAGGAATTTCCCTCAAGCTAAGTTCGATGACGAAATAAATGTTCCTTTTCTTTTAAACGAGCATGGTGGCCTATATTTTATCGCACAATAATAGTGTACATATTATCCTCTTTAATTAAAAAAAAGATAAAAAATTCTACCGGACAGAAAAAAGATATGGGTGAAAGCGCGCAAAAAAACGTACTCTGGAATGCAAATTGACTGCGAAAACAAAGACTATACGAACGCTTTAATTTACGTCCACGTCGTTTTAATTGATGTGATTTTTTCACAAATTTCATATGATATTGTTCTATGTACTCGACACCTTCTACCTGTCAGGTTTTTTCCCAAGTATTAGTTAAATAACTATGCATCCACCTATCTCAAAATATAACTTGGACCGATGAATAGCACGTGATTAGCACGAGGACAGGCATAAATTGAACAATGAAAGAAATTAAAAACTTCGTAAATTGAACAAGATTGGCCCGTCACATCTCTGAAGTGAGAATGGTGGACCCAGCATTTTTATTGTGTTGTTTTCAAAACAGTGCTTGGTAGAAAACATTCAAGGAAAGTTTAAAAAAAAATCATCGGTAACTTTAATTTCTGAGGAATCGCCTTAATGAACAAAAAAGGGTTTCTTTCTTTAATTTTCCTCTCTGTATTGTTGGATTTTTTAATCTATTTTTCTTATTTTTCCCTTAAAGCTTATCAAATACAATATAGGTAACATAGCAGTTGCTTGACCAGAATACTTCAATAGCCAAAGCTACCTGCAAGCTGATAAAGGCCTGTAAACTATCTTGAAGAAATAAAGTTACTGTTAAAACACACTTATGTCCAGGATTGAACGCAGGTATTGTTTAATTAGTACTTCATGTTTGGCAGGGTTATTTGAAATTTTCATATTACTTCATATTGGACAGAATTGTGTGTGTTTTGGTGACTTTTTTACCAATGAGGACACTTAGTGATGCCTATCATAAGGAGTTTGAATCTCATTAGCGTTCAATCCTGGACATAACTCTTAAAACATTGGTTCTCCCTGCTAATCTTCTTCAAGCTCTTCCTCGTCGCTTATGCTGCTGTCAAAGTCGCTTTCGCTCTTTTCAGGCAGCGCATACTCTTCAGGATACAGGAAGCAGTACACCTCATCTCTAACCTGTGGCTTGAGCTTGTGATTGTTCTGTTTCCTGCCGCATTGCTGAAGTGGTTTGATTGCAAAGACTGTGTAATATATGGCACATCAAAGCACAACAAATCTTGTTTCTTGATAAGCAAAAGTTTTTCGTT